>WURV02227576.1:0-10124 GCA_011762755.2 Epimenia babai | reverse complement strand
ATATCATCTTAATATCATCTCAATATCATCTCAATATCATCTTAATATCATCTTAATATCATCTTAATATCATCTTAATATCATCTTAATATCATCTTAATATCATCTTAATATCATTTCAATATCATCTTAATATCATCTTAATATCATCTTAATATCATCTTAATATCATCTCAATATCATCTCAATATCATCTTAATATCATCTTAATATCATCTTAATATCATCTTACTATCATCTCAATATCATCTCAATATCATCTCAATATCATCTCAATATCATCTTAATATCATCTTAATATCATCTCAATATCATCTTTATATCATCTCAATATCATCTTAATATCATCTTAATATCATCTCAATATCATCTTTATATCATCTTAATATCATCTTAATATCGTCTCAATATCATCTGAATATCATCTTTATATCATCTTAATATCATCTTAATATCTCAATATCATCTTAATATGTTAATATCTCAATGTCATCTTAATATCTCAATATCATCTTAATATCATCTTAATATCATCTTAATATCTCAATATCATCTTGATATGTTAATATCTCAATGTCATCTTAATATCTCAATATAATCTTAATATCGTGTTAATATCATCTCATTATCATCTTAATATCATCTCAATATCATCTTAATATCATTTCAATATCATCTTAATATCATCTCAATGTCATCTCAATATCATCTTTATATCATCTCAGTATCATCTTAATATCATCTTAATATCATCTTACTATCATCTCAATATTATCTTAATATCATCTCAATATCATCTCAATATCATCTCAATATCATCTTTATATCATCTCAATATCATCTTTATATCATCTCAATATCATCTTAATATCATCTTAATATCATCTTACTATCATCTCAATATCATCTTAATATCATCTCAATATCATCTCAATATCATCTTAATATCTCAATATCATCTCAATATCATCTTTATATCACCGTAAAAATCATCTTAATATCATCCTAATATCATCTCAATATCATCTCAATATCATCTTAATTTCATCTTAATATCATCTCAATATCATCTTAATATCTCAATATCATCTCAATATCATCTTTATATCACCATAAAAATCATCTTAATATCATCCTAATATCATCTCAATATCATCTCAATATCATCTTAATATCATGTTAATATCATTTCAATATCCTCATATCTCAATATCATCTCGATATCATCTCTATATCACCATAAAAATCATCTTAATATCATCCTAATATCATCTCAATATCATCTCAATATCATCTTGATATCATGTTAATATCATCTCAATATCATCTTAATATCTCAATATCATTTCAATATCATCTTTATATCACCATAAAAATCATCTTAATATCATCCTAATATCATCTCAATATCATCTCAATACCATCTTAATATCATCTTAATATCATCTCAATATGATCTTAATATCATCTCAATATCATCTCAATATCATCTCAATATCATCTCAATATCATCTTAATATCATCTTAATATCATCTTAATATCATGTTAATATCATCTCAATATCATCTTAATATCTCAATATCATCTCAATATCATCTTAATATCTCAATATCATCTTAATATCTCAATATCATCTAAATATCATCTTAATATCACCATAAAAATCATCTTTATATCATCTTGATATCATCTCAATTTTATCTTATAGTCTCATGTCTTCCCCATTCACACATTCACATGCATCACTGTGTGTAGCTTCGTTAGTCTAATCAATAGGGATGTAAACGACACATTTGATATAGGTGAACTAGTTATTGATCAAGAGCAGGTACAAGATGTTGCCATTGACACTTGACATTGACATCGCTTATCTGTTGTATCAACAAACATCCTACAATACCAACAAGAGAACTAGAATCTGGTGCTGCCAGGTCATCTACAGCACTGGTCACTGTGTCCCCTGCCCACTGATCACTACCGCGATGATACCATGTGTTACTTGCGTTGCAGCAACGGTCTCCTTGACCCGTGGTCATCGCTCGGTGTTAACGTCTCCTATTCTAAGACCGTAGTTGCCGTCAGCATCGCTGAGGGGGCCCACCATCTTGACCTGCGCGCATCCAATAAGCTTGACCCCATATCCGTAATCGCCGCGAGGGAGAAAGAAAAAAGTGCCATTCGTCAATGGATCAACGAACACGCGTAAATTCGTCTGTTACCACGTTTTTATATACGTTATACTCAGTCTAAAATATCGCAGTGACCGAGAATTTGCAGACGTAATTTCAGAAGTGAAATCTATGTGGAAATTTCCCAGAAACATTTCTGTGTGCATTGGTAAATTTTTTATGGCATTTTATTGAGTTAATTTTCGCATCGCAATCGTTGCTCATGTTTACATTGTCACTTGAACATATTTACAATTTGCATCGATGTTTTTTATTTGCGTTGAGTCACCAACTTTGTTTTTGAACATGTATGAGGTTTATGATACAATGCTGAAATTTGCAAGCGTAAATGATGCGTTAGAATTGCATTATTTCATCCACTTGAAATCGACACTCCATCATTATGTAAATTATGACGTGTATAATGATAATTTTTTCATGCAAAAGCCCATGTGATATCTTCCCTACTTATCGTAATGAAGTTAACAAAGGTCACCCGTGTTCTACATGACTCAAGGGCCATAATCCTGTCATTAACACAGCACGGGGTTATCTACTCTTGTTTTGTACAGTTTGATGAAATGAAATTTGCTTGATTTAGATAAAGAAAATATATCTAAAAATATAACAGCACAGATCGTATGGTGGGACAGTGTCTGACATATAATAACGCCGTAAAACTATGTTAAATATGACACGAAAAATACAATATATAAGAAAATTACGTAGTATTGCATTATCACACGGTCAAGGGATGAAACATGGTAAAAGATAACAGAAGCAAGTCACTCTAAACCTAGCAAAAGGCAGTAGAATAAAGGAACGTTTTAAGTTTGGATTTAAATTTAAGGTATTTAGCTCTGTACATTGTCTAATGTGTGGTAGAAGAGAATAAAAAAGAATGGGTGATGCGACTGCAAAGTCACCAAAATTACCCCGTCTAGAATAAGGAATGTTTACAGTGACTGTTTCACTCTGTCATGTTGATCTACCGGTGTTTCAGACTGATATCAAGTACGTGACATTCCAATGCGAAAATACTCAATTAAAATTATTATTGTAGGATTATCATCAAAATGCGTTATCCAGAGGTATTCTTATTTGAGTGATTTTTATCCAGACATATTGTTTAGAAAATTATAAGCATACGTATATTTGTATATGTTGAAAAAAAATATTTTGAACTTAGCAAAGAATGTCATTAAGTGTTCGTGAGTATATAGCAGAGTGGTTGGGGTGAGGCTAAATATAAATTTTCTATGCACTGGAAAGATTAACGGTGGATGGAAATTTTCCATTCTAACAAATGATTGAGGATAAACTGTAATTTTTCATGCACTGGAAAAATTCAAGATAGATGAAAATTTTCCATGAGCATAAAAAGCGTGGTAAGATGAAATTTTCCATGCACACAAATGTTTGAAGCTAAAATTTATGGAAATTTTCCATGAACACAAATGGTTAAGACTAAATGGAAATTTCCATGCACACAAATGGTTGAGGTTAAATGGAAATAAGAAACACAGTGTTTATGCCTGAGAAAGGGAAGATGTAAGACGTTTGACGTATAGTACCCGCCCCCCAATATAACTATTTGAAATTTTGTTTAAAAAAGTAAAAGAGTTTTTATAACTCTATCATAGTTCATTGGTTCGTTCAATACTCTACAATTGGTTTGAACTTGAGAATGCATAGAAAGGTCATTTTATATCTTAGCGTTAACTCAAAGTTCATCAAAAACCAGACGGTTTAACGTCAACACCCCAGTTCATTCATCGCTTATCTTAACTTTAGCTCAACGTTAGTAGGTCTACGACCGAAAAGGTTCAACTTTACGGGACGGTACAGTAACATCGTGCAACATACGGATACGTGAATCTCATCAAATTGAAGAAAGTCGTTCATCCGGTAGGTATAAGCTTCGATATTTGCATTTCAAACCAGTTCATTTATGACAAATGTCCCTTTTGAAAATTGAGTCAAAACGGCATTTATAAAACGTTTAAAGTATCCATCATTCATGCTTGCACAATCGACGATGTCGATTACAACCCGCGAAACCAGTTTGTATTCTACGACGACTGTCAAAACTGTTGACAATCAACGCCGTTAACCTTTATAAAGCACTTTACATAATAAATTCAGGTATCTTTGGTAAATAGGTCGGATTTTTCTTTGCTACTAACTATTGCGAGGTGAAATTATCCACATATTTTCAAAGTTCCTTTTGAGCCAGTTGTTACAAAAGCTAAAGCCGTGGTGAACACGTACGTATCTGGGGCAATGCAATTTGTTACACAAATTCGCTACTGTCACTGTGAAAATTAATGTAGTGTGAAATGTACATCAGAAGCGAGTTATCGTGTTACTATCGTGGGACGTGATTTCTCGACCACCCCCGATCGGTGTCCTCGTTCTATCCCGAACTCTAGAAATTTCGGGCAAAAAGCGCCGAAAGGCTCGTTTACCCGCAACTTATGTCTGGGTAGCGGTTTTAACTGCAGAGATGTCTCCACCGTGATCAACAAGGCCACCTATATTCAGCGATATTGTACTGTCATCTTCCGCGCCGTACACCGGTGCGAATCTTTCTCATCCTTTAACAATTTTATGAAAATTTTTTGGATATATTTTTATTTTTATTCAAATTGAATTATGAATTCGTTCATACATCTAGTAGAGATAAAATAGTAACGCCTTTATATCAACTTACTAATTATATTGACCAAGAGGTTTCGCATGGACACGTGACTTCATCGGGTGATAATAACTTTTTCGTTTAGTTTCTTAGTTAGAAATAAGCTAATTACCAAGGTAATGTTTGTGTAGGCCACTCTCAGCCTTTTACAATGCTAGCATCTGTGGTTGCCACGACAAACGGATTAGCGACAGTTCTAAGAGGTGGGGGAAACCCACCGAGACTGGGCAGGCCGTTGACCCTCGGCCTTCACGCTCCCGGGGCTACACGTCTACAGACTACATATGTCCACACTCCGTTTTTGATTGTTGAGTGTTTACACTGAGATGACGAGATAGTGGCGAGATAAGCTTAGAGACCACCCAGAGACCATCCAGAGACCACGCAGAGGCCATCTTAAACACAGCCCCGTCAGAGAGGAAAAACCCTTATATGACCACACTACGAATGTCTCATAGGCGTTTTTGCCGGAAAAGAGAAAATTGAAGTAGGGTCCTGGATTCAAGTCTTTAAGTGAAACCATTCTCTAACCACTAGGGTAACCGTCCCTTTCGCTATTGACTCGCTACCCTGTCAACTGCTACCAATCCAAGCGCTTAGAAAGAGAAAGATTCGACAAAATGTAATCGATTACTATTCGTAAATGTAGTTTAGTCGCCTATAATTACTGGTATTTACGACTCAAGGGGTTGCAAGTGTATTGTCACGCTTAATTGATTGAATGAAAACATTTATTGATAAGAATACACATGCCCTCGCCTGTGGGAAGTACCCGCCTCGATTGGCAGCTTTCACTGCGTCGGTATTAACGGTATGTGGTAGTTGTAGTCAACGCGACTTTACCTGTCTTTAGAAGACAAGAGGTCGCTTACCCCCGGGCTGTACAGTCTGCATTCATGTGTTACAGTCGTGATGCATCATAAACAAGTCGGGAATGTCTCAAGAAATAGTGACGTGACAGTGGTGTATATACTGTAGTTAATTTGTTTCCACGAAGCGGTCGACCAAGTCACGTTCGAAATGTCATATTTACTTACGAAATCTGTTTACCCTGTCCGCACGTGTCGAATCCATCCTACAACCTACTGTACGAATATTATTGCCAGCACAACGCGTAGAATTTTTTAGGTAAGTCGACCTATTAGAAATATTTGTTAGAACGGGTCGAGAGTTTCGGTCTCTATAATAAGGAACATAGACTAACTTTTCGTTTTAGCGAAAAGGAAATTATGATAAAATTACTAGGATGAAAAATTTTCTATAATAGAAATAATAGGGAAAGAAAAATATATAAATGGCGTCATGGGAACAATGCGAATGTGGTTGATATAGGATCGTGGAAATAATAGGAAAGGGATTGATATAGGATTGTGGGAATAATAGGAAAGGGGTGCATATAGGATTGTGGGAATAATAGGAAAGGGATGGATATAGGATTGTGGGAATAATAGGAAAGGGATGGATATAGGATCGTGTGAACAATAGGAAAGGGATGGATATAGGATCGTGAGAATAATAGGAGAGGGATGGATATAGGATTGTGGGAATAATAGGAAAGGGATGGATATAGGACCGTGGGAATAATAGGAAAGGGATGGATGTAGGATCGTGAGAATAATAGGAAAGGGATGGATATAGGATTGTGGGAATAATAGGAAAGAGATGGATATAGGATTGTGGGAATAATTGGAAAGGGATGGATATAGGACCGTGGAGATAATGGGACAGGGATTGATATAGGATCGTGGGAATTATAGGAAAGGAATTGATATAGAATCGCGCTAATAATGCACAGATATTGATATTGGATCGTCGCAATAAGAAAAAATCATATGGAATCTTGGGAATGATAGTAACAGAATAATATGGGATCGTGGAAATAATAGGGAAAGATATGTTGAGAATTTTTGGATTGGAGGTAATGGATTAATATTGGATCGTGGAGATAATAGGAGACAGATATATAGAGATTCTTGGGAATGATAGGGGATTTATATGGGATCGTGGAGATATTGGGAAAAGGATTGATAATATCAGTAGTATATTCTATATTATAGAATAAGATTGGCTTTATTTGAGATTGTGGGGAAATAATTAATAAGACTCGTTTCTATAATGTTAATATGGGACCTGGGAATTAAACTGGGGAACAGCTAAATAGATCACACGATACATAAATTAATAGACGAGACAACGTAAGAACTAATAAAGAGATCTTTTTGCGGGATCTCAAAATAGCGCTCGTGGATTGACATTTAAACCATTTTGTTCGTGAACGACGAGTAATCGACGTGTATTATATTTCATAAACCGTATTGTGAGACGTGACACACTTACCCGTAATGGATGGGGGAAGGCACGAAGTCGTCTGACGAGGTGTACGGAGCTGGTTTTTATTGACTGGCCTTTTGATGGTATTGAAGGAGAGTAAATAACGGTTCTTAAAATTGCGTATAGACTATAGTTAATACTTAAGAGTAAGAGAATATTATCCGAGGTTACTCACTGTGGAAGTACGGTGGTATTCGTTCGTTCGGCGACGGTTTTAGTGATGCTTTTAAAATGGAATTTTCTGTATAAACAAAAATCCTAGTTGGTCTTTCAACTCTGTACTCGAAATTGTTCAGAACGGTTAACGGTGTGAAGCGCAAGAAGATATGGAGTAAGCTTGCGTATTGCTTCGTTTACTGTGTTTCGAGCGGATCGGACGTCTGTCTGGCGGTGTGCATTTCGACTTCCCAGAACTGTTTCGCCAACCAACTTTGACTTCACGCGTTCACGGTAAGATATTATATATGCCTACAGTGTTAAAAGTGCTGTCCTACGTAGCCTTTTCCAATCTCCGACAAAGGAGAGGTCGTATCCGAGCCTCACAATTTGTAATATTTACTAGCTTAACCACCGAAGGCTTGTAGCCCCGTGGCTATATCGTTAGATCAAAGTGCGGGAGAAGCACGCGTTGCGTCCTACACCCAGCCAGTATGCCCCACGTGGTTTTTCGAGTAATTAAATGTCCGAAATTCGGTCGTTCCACGCGGCTCGTGGTCATCTCGCGGTGTGGTTATGCGAGATCTCTCTGAGTGCGTTCTTCCTGCTGGCCCTCGTGACGCCAACTCGCCATTCCAAAGAAGACATTCGTCTCCGACATATGTCGTAGAGGAGGTGAAATTGGCAATCTCTTAGCGTTGGAAACCAGTGGCATGAATTGACGTAATTGAGATGTCTGTCCACACCCGGTGGTGTGCGTTACCGTGCTTCCCTCACCGTAATAAACGAATCTAACGTTATTATTTAGCAGCATTGTAGTAGCCACACACCGAATTAAACCCGGCCTCATCGTACATACAACCATACGCAACGGTACATTTCAGACGGTTGTCAACTTGTCATGATGTTTAAATCATACTTCCGAGATTTTTGAAATAGTGCCTATAGATACCGCTATTTTTGACCACTGCATCGTCAAGAATATTCTAAATATGGACTATATAGATATTTCTATTGTGATAACTTTGACACCCTTTCGTTCAGTCAGTTCAAACGCACGGCGGCGTTAAAATTATAATTGAACTCTAATCGCCTTAACGGACTATAGGCTACAGACTAAGCGATAAGTGTTGGTATTTAAAATATGTGATTATAATATCTAACTACACAGAAGAAATTTCCATAATTATAACTGTATCCTTTTGACCACATACAATAAACATGCGTGTGTCTGGATATGAGTGTCGCGTTTATGATCACCTGGTAAAGTATCGTGTTTATGATCACATGATAGAACGTCGTGTTTATGATCACCTGATGAAGCATTGTGTTTGATCATCTGTTTGAGCATCGTGTTTATGATCACCTGGTAAAGTATCGTGTTCATGATCACATGATAGAACGTCGTGTTTATGATCACCCAATGAAGCATTGTGTTTGATCATCTGTTTGAGCATCATGTTTATGATCACATGGCAAAGTATCGTGTTCATGATCACATGATAGAACGTCGTGTTTATGATCACCCGATGAAGCATTGTGTTTGATCATCTGTTTGAGCATCATGTTTATGATCACCTGGTAAAGTATCGTGTTCATGATAACATGATAGAACGTCGTGTTTATGATCACCCGATGAAGCATTGTGTTTGATCATCTGTTTGAGCATCGTGTTTATGATCACCTCATGAATCATAGTTTTATGATCATCCGACGAAGTATAGTGTTTATAACTTGATGAAACACAGTGTGTATGATCACATAATGGAGCATCCTATTTATGATCATTCTGTGAAGCGTGTTTATGATCACCTGATCAGGCATCGTGTTTATGGTCACCTGATGAAACATCGTGTTTATGCGACAGCTAGCAACCAATGAAACTATTTGGCGGATATCTACAGTGCTTTGCATTTATCATTCACGTTATTATGTATCACGCAAGCCCGGCTACTTAGCCATGCACGTCGTAATATTACATATATCATGATGGTTTTATTGAGTTGTAAAAGGTGTGTGTATGTATCTTAATATCAATTGTACACTCTTTACTTGTTTAATATTATTTACAGATGACACAAATATATTTCAAACCGGGAGTGATTTATCAAATTTATGCGAATCGATGAGCAAATAACTCAATAAACTACAATATTGTTTCAAGTGGATCAACTTCCATTGAATGTGATGAAAACTAATTTTATCATATTCACAAAAAAAAATTATGAAACTATCCTAGAGTTTTGATAAACGAGACTGAGATTGACACAGTTTGCTATACTAGGCTTCTAGGAGTATTTAATGACTCCAAATTATCATGGAACGAACATGTCAAGAACGTCGGATCTAAAATATCTCAGACCCTGTACGTGCTGCATGAAGTCAAGCATATTCTTAACCAGCAGGCTTTACGATTTTGTATTGCTCACTCATTTTACCATATATGAATTACTGCTGCGAGATTTGGGGCAATACATGTCCTAGCAGACTAGAAAAAATAACTGTACTGCAGGAAAAAACATAAGGACAATGGAGAATGCATCTCGCATAAAACCCTCTGAACCTCAAAATCTATAACCTGCCAAAACAATAACTTTAAAATACAGTACTGGAGCATACAACTAGATTACGATCATTTGCGTGATCGATTTATGGTGCTAAACTTTGGAATAGATCGGATGGTGAATAAAAATGTGTCAAATGGGGGGCTGCTGGCGTAGTGGTTAGAGCGTTTGACTTTGAATACAGGGGTCCCTGGTTCAAATCCCGC
>WURV02227565.1:0-10124 GCA_011762755.2 Epimenia babai | reverse complement strand
AGTCAGGAATCTTTATGCTAGAACTGGACACATTTAGTAAGTAACCTTACTAGATACTATTCATGAATTATATTTAAGTTGTAATAATAACTGAAATTAGCCAATTGTATTGATACAGCTACTTAAATTGTATAATTGACTTCATACATGTATATATCTGCTAATGATGTTGAGCAATGATGTTAACTAATCATTGAATCTCCACTATGAAATGATTTCTGCCTGCTATTAGCAATAATGATTTTAATTTTACAACAAATAAAAGGTGTGATGTAAACTGTTGTGATTTTTTCATCTAAAATTTCTAATGTCTGTGAGGACATCATTTTAATATACTAATTCACTGTAACTTTATTCAATCTCATCTGTTATTTAGTCAATTTTTCATTTACCTGAGCCTATGTTCATTGAGCTTTTCTGATCGGAGTTTGTGCGTCGTCCATCCGTCCGATGTTAACATTAAAAAAAAAATTTTCTCAAGAACTCGTATTGCAGAGGTCTGCCATTTCGCAAATATTGTCCTAGGGATGGTCTCTTCAAGATTTGTTCATGGTATCGTCATCGCAGCTAGGGGAAGTACCTTCTGCCGAAGTTTGTATTTTTTTCTTAAAAAATCTTCTCAAGAACAGCTTAAGAGGTTCACACAGACCTGTATTTTCTTGTTTTAGCGTCGTCAGTAGTGGGTACCTTTAGTGGGTATTGTCGGGTCTCTTTTGCCTCTTATCTTGTCTTGTTTTGGTGTGACATGGGTTTTCTTGTGTCTTGTTGGCCTCTTGTCTTGTTTCAGTATCGTAATGGGTATACTCAGGTCTCTTTGGCCTCTTGTCTTGTTTTAGTGTCGTACTGGATATTGTCGGGTCTCTTTGGCCTCTTGTTATCTCTTTTTCTCTTTTCTCTCTCTCTCTTTTCTCTCTCTCTCCCTCTCTCTTTTTTCTCTCTTTCCTCTCTCTCTTTTCTCTCTCTCTCTTTTTTCTCTCTTTTCTCTCTCTTTTTTTTCTCTTTTTTTTCTCTTTTTTTTCTCTTTTTTTCTCTCTTTTCTCTCTTTTCTCTCTCATTTCTCTCTCTTTTCTCTCTTTTTTCTCTCTTTTTTCTCTCTTTTTTTCTCTCTTTTCTCTCTCTTTTCTCACTCTTTTTTCCTCTCTTTTTCCTCTTTTTTTTCTCTTTTTTCTTCTCTTTTTCCCCTTTTTTCTCTTTTTCTCTCTTCTCTCTTTCTTCTCTCTCTCTTTTTCTTTCTTTTTTCTCTCTTTTTCTCTCTTTTTCTTTCTTTTCTCTCTCTTTTTACTCTATTTTTTCTCTTCTTTCCCCTCTTTTTTCTCTCTTTTTCAGGTGAGCGTCCTGAGGCCTCTTAGGCCTCTTCTTTCAAGAAACGTTAAGAAAAACAAATTTTTTCAAAAACAACCAACTTTGCCTTTTTCCTTTTACCGCTTTGATCTTTTTTAAAAGGGGCATAATTGCGACCTTTACAGCAGATATAACAGTTGTAACAATATCAATTGTATGTGTTACATGTGTTGAAGAGCTAACAGAAGTTAGCGCGGTAAAGAAAGATTGATTAAAAGTAAAACACCTTTAACGAACCAATATATATGGAACGTACTATTAAAATTTTTTACTTGAATATTTTAGCATAATTCCATTTCAGGTTGTTCTATAAACGACTTTATGAAAGCTTTTGAATCTCTTACTAGTAGAGGGACACTCGTAATATTATAGTAGGCTGATATTTTTTATCAAAGCTTACAGCCTAACACCCATGCCCACATCCTATATATTACATCCCCTTCGACTGTTTGGAACGAATTGTTACAATTCATAGTAGATTGTGACAACATAGTGTGAATTAAATTTAAAAATTCACCGACCGATGCAGCTAATCCACATTAGATCGCGACATAGTATTGTATTAATATATTTTCTTAATGCACAACACGCAGGTTGTTTTTAAAGTAATATATTCACACGACAGTCAAACTGCTTTTATTACATGTGTATTTATGGTCGACATTAAAAGTTGTCTGGTCGGTTTATTGCTATACACTTTTTGATTTGTTATTACATACTATTACATACTGTAATACATCCTCACTGTATAGATTTCAATAAGTGATATCTGGATTTTATACATAGTGATCTTAGTGGTGTATATATATATATGTATATATTTTTATCGATGGTATAAATTATAAATTAAGTCTGCGCGATCATGTAGATGCAGGTATATCCGTGCACTCCCTGCCATTTGTTAATGATAGTTTAACGTAATTAGTGTCAATTGGGGTAATTAACTGCAGATTATATAAATTAAAAAATGAGACCGATTCAATGGGGAATGTATTATTTCCTAGGTCATTAAATTTATACCTTTTGTCATAATAGTTACCTAAACCAAACTTTGCTCAATCTAACCATTCATTTTACCATCTGTTATTTCAAAGCCTTTGTTAATAGCTGCATCTGGAACCACTTCTTTAGTAGTTGCTATTAAATCATTTTTAAATCTTTAAAAGAAAAGTTGGTTCATCCTTTTATGGACACCTTTCTTTATATGAAGCTTTTGACTTATTTTTGTTTCCTCGAAGAAATAACATTTACTACAAAGAGCAACACCTCTATCACCCCTCAAACTCTAATTTAAACAATCCGGGTGTCCGTTTGTCTATTTCTTTGAGAACAAGCCATTTATGTTTTTCTTTTTCATAAGCACATTTAATCTCTGGTTTTATAATTTCTTCTATGGTGCTTCCACTGATCGCTATATAACTAGAATTGGTGTCCTATTGGATGTATTTGAAGTCTCCGTTATCAACAAATTGTTGGATAAGATCGAAGTAGAACTCTCGCATCCTTAACCTAGCTTATTGATAGATAGACGATAATCCCTATTTGGAACGGTCAATTGATTTTAATGTTTTTTTCTTGAGTTTAATTTTATGAGTATTTCCCGTAGTTCCTATTTATCTATAAATAGTGAATTTCTTAAATGGGACTTAATTATCTCAGTTTTATTAGTGTCAATAACAGATGTGTGGTTCTCGATTTCGATTAGCTTCCCATAGCAACTGTTCCCAAGTAATGTAATGATGTCTGCATGCAAGGCTCTACATTTGTCAGTTTTCCCTTTTTTGCGTGCTTTTATTACTTCTTTAATGAACCATTTAATAATAGCGGCTCAATTTGGGATATCTATAGGTCTGTAAACGATCGCAATAATGGCTTTAGATACCATTTTATCAATGGTTGAAACAACTTCTCCCCACTTAAGGAACCAACCAACTTCTTACTTGTTTTCTGTTGATTTTGTATGTATATCCTTTCCGTCCTTTCCATACAATGCTTCATATAATTTGGCACTGGATTCTCTGCTATCTCTTTCGAATAAAAGAAGGGTGACATTTCTTGAAACTTAATCCCAACATGTTTAGGGATCTCAATGTCGACTTCCGCAATCCCAAACCAACTATTATCTTTAATCCCATCAATAAACCAGTCCATATCAGTGAATGGTTCCGAGCAACATCGCACCTTTTCTTTATCTATTAGCACATCTAGGGCCATCGTCGAAAGATAAAGCTCATTTGCGTAAAAACATTTTTTTACAATATTTCGCCTCTGACTCATAATTATTCGCTTTTATTCGCGATTTGTTCTCTTGAAACCGACAGAACACTACCGCTGGTCCTACAACCATTGCAAATTCTAACATCGATTAGGCCTCCGTTAAAGGGGCGTAAAGTTGAGTTAATTTGTTTTTATCGTCTGAAAAGCTCCTTTTATCTTCTCTCATAAAGAACTGTTTTCACTCTTGTTTTGATGTTTGTCTCATTTAAAGAATAGTTCAATGAAACACGAAGTAAACTGACGTCTTTTAGGATGTCTACTCTCTCAGAGTAAAACCACCTGATTTAGTCTAGAGCTTCTATTGCGGGAACAACATTGAGATAGTTATAATATCGCAACCAATTTCTAAAGGAATCCATTCCTTTTTCTTTAAAAAATCATTTGACATTCGTTATAATCTTTTTCTGAACATAGATAACCATTTCTTAAAGTCGTATGCCAGTCTTCCTATTGTCCCCAACAATTGAGCTTCTCAACGTCATCAAACCATTCATAGGGGACATGTGACTAACTCGTTACAACCATAAGCTTTAACCCATGAATCAAACAACACACAAGGATCAACATAGTTGATATCTGAAAATATAAATCATCCGTTTTCATGAATATTGTATTATTTACTTTCTTCACAACAAAAATCTTCATCAAGAAAATGCTTCTCGATTTTATCCAAATCATATTCACCAGAGTTAAAACCCAGAATAAGCATGTTCGCACAAAGTAAACATCTTGTTTTGTAGTCTTTCTTACAGGGAAAGTAACTAGGTATATTTTTTTGACTAGTATTTGTATCGCCCTCCCTCTGTCATAGATCTTTCCTCTAACGGCTTTAATAAGCTCATGTTGTTTGTCTTTGCAGATGTAACTTTTTTTCAAACCATCGCCAATTGAAACAGTAACAGCGACATGTTCATCATTGAAGGGCACTTCAACAGTTGGTTTACATCCCCTTCTTTGGTCATGATATTATTCAAAGTCGCAAAAGATGATGTGAGCATAAATGTTCTCTTATCATTTGTGGGCTGTCTTGAATTCTTTGGGTGAAATTCGGTGTATTGCTCCTACAGTCGTTCTTGTACCTCACATTCACAAACATACTGTAATCCATGGCCTTCCACTACCGTGGTTGATTTTAGTTTCTCTAACATAATGTGTTGAAACTTCCCTTTGATCTGGCGATTTACAATGTCTCGGACAGCCATGGAATTTAACAGCCATCAAATTGAAATTTAGTCTTTTCTCACAATAAGCAGCCGTTAATATCGTTCATCACCATGACCACACATCTCATGGTGAATGTTTCCTTGTTGCTTCCCTTTACATTTCTAACCAAGCTATGGACATGTGACTAAAAAACACTTTGAATAGGCAAATTGAGATTAAACTTAAAAAATACAAATAAAATTAAAATGTTTATGCCCTTTGTTGTTATGATGGATGATGAATGCTCATAATCATGTACATAAAATAGTTTCGTGTCGTCTTTCAGCTATTTTATTCGTTTTCCCAATGAATGGGGTCGGGGAGCTTATCTACCCTTACTTCCGGGTTCCGACATTGCACCCGGAAGTGACTTTTCGTCTATATTTTTTCTATATATTTCATTGTAAAAAACAAAGATAAAATAGCCAATCAAAATACGTACAAGACATTTATTTCAATCCACTTGCAAGCAGAAATATTAAAAAGAGTCTATAAGCCATCAGATACAAAAAATATCCCATAGCGTTGTAATGTTAAGACTGCTGAATGTGCGCTATAGTTGGCCCACAAGCAATGTAAATTTAATGGAATACTGTATTGAAAAAAATAAGCCTCGGAACGTCGAATATCAGTTTTCTTTCGGTATTACTTCTAAATACTGCTACTTTCATTTGAGGGATATTTTGTGGTTGTATTCGACAGTTATGTGCATTTAAAAGTAATGATTCTGTTACATAAAAATGCTAGACGCCAGCCTGGAAAATTCCATGGCTGACTTCACGTGAGATTAGGCTCGTGTTTAAATAACATTGTCACACAGGCTTCTAACTATTGACATCATAGGCTAGTCAGGATGTCAGGAAATTCTTGATATGGCGTATATATATGGAATTACTGTATATCTCCACCCTCTCCCTGCCTTATTAATAAACTATATGATCAACTATTACTCCCCAATCTAGGGTTTTGGAGAAAATATAGGCATCTCTAGGATCATGGGTAATTAAAAACAAATCTTGACGCTACTAATTATTGTCAGTTATTAAGAACTTTTACTGTGATATCTCTAGTCATTTTGAATACAATAATGTATACATAGACAACAAAATTAAACAAGATTAAAATAGTGTAACATTCAAACAATTTATTTTGATTGAAATTCGTTTACATTTTGTTTTGTTGAAATAACGCATGTGAGGTACTGGGATTGCACTGAACAAACATGCACCAGGTGAAGTGAATGTACACTATTTTACTGTATTTCATATAATGGGGACATGAAATCGGTATTATGTGAAATGTATGGCCTTATGCATCTCATATAAGCACACATTAATGAAACAAACGCAACAGACAGGGTTAACATGATTTGAGACAGATAACACGTAGGTTTCTGGCAGTAACAGATGGATCAATGCATTAGAGAAATTGACATAAACAGCAGAGGGTATGACTGTTTACCATTGACACAAATTAGCTTTACAGCAATATGCGTATGAAAATTGATGGAATACAACATATGAAAATTATAGTTGTTGAACAGATTCAATGTCACTTTATTGTTTTCAATATACAGTTGCAGGTACTTTTCTTGAAACAAAACCATATCGAGTAGCACAAATAACAACCAACACCTTCTGGAAGTGCGCAAACAAAATTGAGTTTTTGATTCCAAACTGATAAAATATAGAAACCAAGCATAGTAGACTGATTTCTTATGAAACCTTGTCTCAGTAATTACCAGGTAATTCACACAAATATTCACAATCTGCAACATAATAAACTATTGAGAAAAGCCACTCGTCTCGATTGTGGTGGGGTAGAGGTGATGACGCTCGAGTTGCATCTGTAAAATTTCACACATATTACCTAGACAAATACAACTGAAAAAATACATGTATAACGCCTTGACACTAATAGAATTTATTCGTGAGCCTTCGCATATATGTAATATGCTTTGTCAGGCTTATGCAGTGAAAGTTCAAAATGTGAGAAATATCTACCAAGAAACGAGACATGAACAGGCAGTAAATCTCTAAATTTAAATTTCATAATTAAACAATTAACAGTGTTTCACTGTAACTGACTATCAAATAATTTACTTAATTTAAAATGTGAGAAATATCTACCAAGAAACTAGACCTTACACCCAGTAAATCCCTAAATTTGAATTTCAAAATTATACAATTAACAGTGTTTCACTGTAACTGATTATCAAAGACTTTACTTACCAAGAGCTGTGAAGGTAACGTGATCATACTCGTCAAAATGGTTATTCGTAGCAGTAAGTCGAGCAAAGTTCCGGCCGACCACAGTCCGCGTTTCCTCTCCGCCGAGTCGCGATCAATGGCCACATTTGATGTTCTCTTAAGCTTTGGGTTTTTGGCAATTTATTCCAATAAATATTCGTGTAGATAGGCCCGTAACAGTGTTGTATTGTGGTGTTAATTTAAGCTAGAATAAAGTAAAACTATACGAAGATCAACGTAGATGTCAAACTGCAAAAACCACTTCCGGGAGGAATGCAAAAATAGCGGATATTTTCGCCTCCAATTGTAGAGAGGACTCCCGGACCCCATTGGTTTTGAACGCCATCGTGTATGTTTTACATATGAAACAAATTTTGAATTTAATTAAATGACCAAAAAAGTAATTGTAAGCAATTTGTTTGTGTGATTTCCTATCTTTTTCCTTTGATCCCGTATTTGTAAAAGTACTGTCCATCTCTCGATCACCAGCTGCAGACCTTTATTCAACATGAAAGTCTTTTGTTCCTCGCTTTTCCATTGTGAAATAATCCTGGTCAAGAGAGTTCTCCATTGACAGTCGTGATGGTCGTTTGAGTTAACACTGCGATTCAATGTCGGAAGACTTTTCACGCAAAATTCGAGATGCTTGTCGTAGTCTGTTGAGGGATTTAAAGGCCGCAAAAGATAGTGGCAACAAAGCAGCTATAGCTTATCCGGGTCGGCTCGTAATCAACGGCCGCTGCGTACTACGTGAGGTGGCATTCGTCGAGTAGGAGAACGCACGACACCGTCTCGACATACTCTCATGGAATATCAATGGTGGTTTGAGTTATAAAATTAAGTTGCCTGACGTTGTGAAATTTTATAATGATTTAGACATTTGTTTACAGGAAACATGGCTTAACAAATTTTCTCCATTAGATATTCCATACTATATTGCTTTCCACAGCTATAGACCTATAGTAGTGGTGGCTTAGTGGTATGCCTTGCTGCTCGCCTTAATAGTCATGCAACCATCGTTAAAAATGACCATAACGATGTCATCTGGTTGAAGTGTGGCCGGGGTGTTCTTGGGAAATCAGACCTCTTTCTGGCTATTCGTTACTTTTCACCGACCGGTTCATCCCATAGTAACACAATGACCATCACTCAACCGATGACGTCACTCGGTTTTCACAGCCCGGGGATGTCGTGTTGGTGGGTGACTTTAATGCTCGAACTGGGGAATCTCTAGATTGCATCGGAGGACAAGATGAATCCGATGGTTTATATCTAGCTCTACCCCATGTGTATGAGAACTGCATGGCTAATAGATATGTTTTACACCAGAACTGTGACAAAGCAGTGTCTTTGATAGCCATGTTTTGAAAGGGCGCTATAAATCAATGAAATTTCATTTCATTTCAAAACAGGAATAATTACAGAAACTGCGTGATTCTACCTTTTCTAGTTATAGACGCATACCGTACACATGAGATGACAAACTCACCCAGTCCTATCAAGAAGCGATTAAATCGATTCTGTCACATGGCACTGTTGCCGCCGAGTCAGTCGATTCTGCGGCCATAGTAACTAGTGACGTCATCATTTCAGCAGCTGATTGCTTTCGTGTTGATATTCATAACTAAAGGAATTCTTACAGGACCCATAATAAGCCCTGGTACGATGCAGACTGCAAAAATGCCAGAAATACTTGATCGAAAAGTGTACAAATCATGTGGGTCGAGAGAAAGTTGTGAGTTTAAAATCCACAGCAATAGGTATCGTAATTCATGTAAGCACAAATTATAATGATGACGATGACGACGACGATGATTATAAATATAACGATAACGACGGTGAAGGCGGTGACAATGATGACGACGACGACGATAACGATAACATGTTCATTTTTAGTGCTACAATATAGTTATATAACGTTCAGCAACACTTCTCATTTTTTATACTATGCTCACAAATATACACCGATAAATAGACATCAATGATACTTTATAGACAAAATATGTGAAAGGTCATGCACGCAATAAAACCTAGATTCCTAGAGCAATTCACAATAGGAAAAAATATTACACACCGTGGAATGATTAAATATTTGACTAAATAAAGATCCGAAAAACTGCTTGATTAAATGATTTTTAGTTGTGCTTAACATACAGACTGCATGGATCTCATAGTTGCGGGAAGTTGATTGAAGAGTTTGGGTTCGATGTAACTAAACAAGGGTTCCCCGAAGCTCACACGCTTGAACGACTCTGATAGTTGAGGATTGCCGAGTCGTTCGAGAGAGCTGGTGGGTGGTAAGCTGGTTTATCAAGTAAGTTGGAGCCTGATTATGTAAACACTTGAAGGTGAAGCATTCTTTGAAGTGAATGCGGTATTTGATGAAGAGCCAGTGAAGGGTTACTAGGGTGGGAGTTTTAGGAAGGTCCGTGCAGCACAATTCTGGAGTTTTTGAAGACGCTTCAGTTCATTCTTGGGTGAATTAACAAAGAGTGCGTTGCATTGGTCAATCCTAGAGGTAACGAATAGGTGTATGAGAGTTTCAGTAAGATATTGAGATATTTAGATATCGATTTTATGTTGTGCAGGTGGAAGTAGCTTGACTTTAAAATATGAGAAACATGTTGATGAAAATTGATATGAGAGTCATATATAATACCGAGGTTGCAGGCTGCTGTACTGAGTCTAATGATAGTGCCATTCAGACGTCACCAAGGCAGCAAGGTCAGAGATAAAGGTTGGAAAATTGACTTTGGATAAGTGTCCGCCAGTTCTCGAAGAATTAGCATTGTGATGATATTGATGATGACTACCAAAAGTGGTAGAATGCACCAGCTGAACTTGGACTAGAAAATGGTTGGAAAAAAGGTTATGGAATCCTCAATAAACCCGGTGAAACAGCTTCCATAGGTGGTGGGACTGCCATCATCTCTCGCAGTTCTCTAAAGACAATCACACCTAAATCGCTTCCTGACAACGAAAACATCAGCTCTTTTGAATTCACTGAAAGTGTGTTTTTGAGTGACTCTCCGCTTTATCTCACCAATATATATC
>WURV02227543.1:0-10125 GCA_011762755.2 Epimenia babai | reverse complement strand
AGGGGGTGGATGATGGTACGACGGAGTTATGTCAGACCATAACATCGGTGTGATGTTTAGTATCGTGTTATCATCAGGGGGTGGATGATGGTACGACGGAGTTATGTCAGACCATAACATCGGTGTGATGTTTAGTATCGTGTTATCATCAGCGGGTGGATGATGGTACGATAGAGTTATGTCTGACCATAACATCGGTGTGATGTTTAGTATCGTGTTATCATCAGGGGGTGGATGATGGTACGATAGAGTTATGTCAGACCATAACATCTGTGTGATGTTTAGTACCGTGTTATCATCAGGGGGTGGATGATGGTACGACGGAGTTATGTCTGACCATAACATCGGTGTGATGTTTCAGGTTTAGTCTTATGTAGTTAGTAAATTAACAACTTCATTCGTTCGTATAATATTTATCGCAAATTATAACTGTATTATATGTGACGTACAAACATTATGGCTGTATAGAAAGGTTGTGACGACTTTTTTATCACTTTAGTGCTATCACATAAGACGTGATGTAAAGCCACAGATGCGTGACACTGTCACATAGCAATATTCAGGTGACTGTTGTCATCACAGTATGTATGCTGTGATGTAAATTCGGTGTCTCCCTTTCGCGCGTGCGTGTGTTCTGTAGTTTTTGCATGAATTGGTAGTCTTTCATAGTCTTAATGTCCAGCAATATTATTTTCAAACTTATCGCTTCTACCAAACGATTGGCCCATTCTGTCAGGTGACAGCACTGTAATGTTAACCCTTCATGTCCAGATACATGTATCATTTGTCAGGTTGGGTTAAATACTCTTTGACGCTGTAATTCTCAAAGCTATTGAGTTATCTGTAACATTATCGGTTTATTTGATGATTATCGGCCATCCATAGCAGACATTACGTAATTTCCATAACTTCATATACTGCTCAGGTGATTCATTTTTTAATCAACCATTTATTTATTAAATGCAATATCGAGTCACAAAACTAGCTAACGAATTCAGGAGGCAAGAGTTTATCAGTTTAAGCGAACATGTTGTCAGGAAAAGAGATAAATATCCATGAGTAGGCGAGAAAATTACCATACATGGAAAGATAAATATCCATGCATAAGAGAGATAATGACAAGGGGGAGATAATTGTCATTTAGAGAGAGTAGTCTGCCATAAGGTAAATATACCTACTAACGACTGATTTGATTGGAGCAATGATCCAGCAGATCTTGTCGTGTGTCTTGACTCGTCTTCCAGATACACCGTGATTGTGTCATCTGTGATGCTGAATGCGACGTCTGCTTTGAGTGAGACGTCTGCTTTGAGACACTTCACTCAACGGATGCACGCGTTGCATCCTGGGCAGCGATGCATTACATTCTGCTGAGTCACGCCTTGATATCTTGTCCATCGCTACGACCTCATCCCCCAATTTTATTACTAAATACCGACTCACTCGACGCGCGTGACCTTAAGGGAGACTACTCCTCTATTCTGTATATAACAAACGCATGTTTATCAAATGATGAACTTGTTCTATTCTAGTCAGCACCCTTCTTTCATTTAACCATGCCGTGTGTCTGTCCGTCTGTATGTCTGCATGTTTTTGTTTCCATACCACTATAAAGGTAGCATAACTCATAACTAATGACGATATGTTGAGCTTATTACAGCAGCCATGTTTAATAAGAAACAAGGAGTGTGTGTGGCTTCCGCCCATGTTATTATAAAATTAGTTCCCTTAGATACCGACGACGCATTTTGAGACGTCCAAAATGTTAATTTAAAAATGTTAACTTAACTCATCACGATGTGATTGCATTTACTCCTCGACTCACAATAATTCTCTATATTTTTTTACAAACTTATTAATATATCATTTTTTTTGGTCACACGAGAAAACTGTATAATAGCGAATATTGGCTGACAGTTTGATCCCAGAAAGATCATGTGTCTGCACGGTTTTACGAATTTGGATGGATTACGCATTAATGATCTAATAACGGATTAAAATTTGATTTTTTTTCAATCGGTACGAATCAAGTTAGGGGCCAGTATCAATAGTATCTATTGTGAACCATGTTGTTTTGTGTTTAGTATATTTAGTATTTATCCTTTTTACCAGAGAAACAAAGAATTTAACTTTCACTGATAATTGTATTTAGATAAAAATGGGATTTTTTAAAAATTGCGTAATGAAACTACCATTTTTTCAGGTATTGGACCTTTACTCAGTTATTGGACCTTTACTCGGTTATTGGACCTTTACTCGGTTATTGGACCTTTACTCGGTTATTGGACCTTTACTCGGTTATTGGACCTTTACACTCAGTTATTGGCCCTTTATGTTCAGCTATTGGGCCTTTTCATTCAGCTATTGGGCCTTTTCATTCAGCTATTGGGCCTTTTCATTCAGCTATTGGACGTTTAAAGTCTGTTTTTATGTCTGTACTTGGACCTTTAAGGTCGGTTTTTGGACCTTTACATTTAGCGATTGAACCTTTACGTTTGAGAAAACAGGACGTGTTTCTCACTTGAAAAATAGATACAAAAGACAATACGGCTTTTGAAAATGAAATATAGAATAAATACGATATATATGGTAGTGTTGTCAATGTTAACAAATTGTATTTCGGGGTAATTTCAAGAAACATGCCTCAAAACTGAAATATGTGGATATCATGGATTTAGAATATACTTTTATACTATGTTATTTTATATCGTAATATATCCTAAATTAACCCCCTTTTCAGATGGCCACAAATTTATTTTAATTGTGTAATTAATTATGTATTTTGTCGTGTATATATTATTTTACCTTTTTTTGCCATATTTATTTATCGCTCATTCTCAATATTTATCATATTCATTATTCACGATTTACTATGTCAAATATCTGATGGACACGGTGATTTCCCCTTGAAAAATAATTTATAATAATTTCAAGTACAAAATACAGCGCGACATTAAGTTTAACGTGACTCGTACGAACGAAACGAAACAAAATTTTACTGACTTCTACTCCCCTTTTGACACACGGCTATCAAAGACACTACATAAATTACAGTGGCTACCTGAAAATAGAGTTTAAAAATCAAATAAGATAAAAGATTGATGAAAGAAAATAGATGAAAATGTACAGCCCATTCCATCAAAGTTTACAAGTTGCCGTTTGACATTGCTTAAAGCTGACGGTCACATCCGAGAATCACAAAATGACTTAAAAAATAAAACAAAATACACGGGGAAATCGGTCGATGATATTTGTTAACCCTCAGTTCTCTGTTGTCACAGAATTGTATTGCTATAGTAATTTGATATACAGTTGTCAGTGTGGAAAGGGTTTAAGTTCGGGGTATAAGTTATGCTATGATGACACCAGACGAACATAATTTCTTTACGAGAGCAAATGTCTTTCTTTTATACATACATAAAACACTCGACGGTCAAATGCGTCGTATGCAGTCTTCTGATCCGGTGGCTAGCTTTAATATGTAAAGGTCGTGTAAATCTGAGGAAACCGGATGGAACAACAATAGGAAATGAGCAAGACTTTCGTGCTTCAATACTTATCCACCGACTACAACTTGTGCAAAACAATGCGTGTCGGGTGATTGTTCAAATTTCTAAGATTATTGAGAAAGATTTGTCGTGGAATGCTTTATTATAAAAATATCTTATGGATGTAACAGGGCAATGTTGTACGTGCGACTGACATTTAATTATAAAGTAGCACCAAAACCTCGCCTTTCCCTTTTCCCTTTCCAATTATTGTCGTGCAGAATGAGAGAATTCTCAATCGATGAGAAATCGATGAAAGCGTACTTATTAGTCTAGCCTCTATATTAGATGTCAATTGCTAAGAAAGATCAGGGAAAATTTCTCGTTTATGCTAAGTCATACTCGCAGTCTCTTGCGTGGAGGACGCTCACCTAAATACCGCACCACTGGTGCCTGCATACATGAAAACAATAAGAGCTCTCTGGCTAAACAGCCATGCCCACTATGCCAGTATGAATGACCCGTCGTGCTGACGGTCATACTAAGATGACCTAGAGTCAGAAACATTCTTAGGTGTATTCGCATCAATGTCAACTGTCAACTGAATAACAAACACCTCGTATAAGTCAAGTGGCAGATCTAGGATGGTTTGAAATAATGAAAGAACCAGATATTAGGATACACTGAAATGACAGGCTCAAATATAGCACATAACAACCATTACCAAACAACTGCAACCGGAAACCTAACATAATAAAGGTATACTCTAAAGCACCAAACATTCCAGTAAGCGCGTGTTCGTGTATTTTAAACACACCAAACATTCCAGTAAGCACCTGTTCGTGTATTTTAAACACATCAAACATTCCAATTTGCGCCTGCTCCTGTATTTTAAACACACCAAACATTCCAGTAAGTGCCTGTTTGTGTATTTTAAACGCACCAAACATTCCAGTAAGTGCGGGTTCGTGTATTTTAAACACACCAAACATTCCAGTTAGCGCCTGTTCGTGTATTTTAAACGCACCAAACATTCCAGTTAGCGCCTGTTCATGTATTTTAAACACACCAAACATTCCAGTAAGCGCCTGTTCGTGTATTTTGAACACACCAAACATTACAGTAAGCGCCTGTTCGTGTATTCTAAACGCACCAAACATTCCAGTAAGTGCGGGTTCGTGTATTTTAAACACACCAAACATTCCAGTAAGCGCCTGTTCATGTATTTTAAACGCACCAAACATTCCAGTTAGCGCCTGTTCATGTATTTTAAACACACCAAACATTCCAGTAAGCACCTGTGGGTGTATTTTAAACACACCAAACATTCCTGTAAGCGCCTGTTCGTGTATTTTGAACACACCAAACATTCCAGTAAGCGCGTGTTCGTGTATTTTTAACGCACCAAACATTCCAGTAAGCGCGTCTTCGTGTATTTTTAACTCACCAAACATTCCAGTGAGCGCCTGTTCGTGTATTTTTAACTCACCAAACATTCCAGTGAGCGCCTGTTCGTGTATTTTTAACTCACCAAACATTCCAGTAAGCGCCTGTTCGTGTATTTTTCTCGAGTGCGAGTCCGGGTTCTTGTACAGCGCCGTGGCCATCGCCGGGATGTCCTTCTCGACGAAGCTCGGGTGAGTGAAGAGCTGCGTGAGCGACTGCTTGTCATCATCCAGATTCATGGCCGACACGAGGAAACACTTGATGAGCGTCCACGCCTGTTGGCGGCTCGACACGTCCGTCGTGCTGCACTGAAGCGTGTTCAACGCTGTGTCGATTGCCTGCGTCGGTCAAACAAAAGTCGCAGCCTTAAGACTAAATATCAGTCTATTGGGAGAAAGCGTTAAAAACCGATATGCGCAGAGGAAGTCGCTACCGTTGTGGACTACGTTGGCCGAGCTCCAGATTGGCCATTCGCATGTCACGGGTTTGCGAAAAACAAGAGATTTGTTTCTGTCTATCTCTCCCTCTCCCTCGTTCTTCACGACCCACTGTGGCTAGGTATCCCAAGTAGCATTCGTGTTTAATAGCGTATGCCCTTGATATCATAGTACTGCAGTCTTTGAAAAAGACATTAAATGGAATATTCTGAGAACGAGAATAGATTAGCATCATTATGATAAGAGTTATCCTAATCATAGTCTAAAAGATTTCCCCTATCAGCATGATATAGGACTTGAATATTCACGCCAAAAATTTTCTGTTAAAGGTATGATGTTAACTAGACTATTCGATCAAATGGAATGGAGTTATATTATTCTATCGATAGGTATATAAGCAGGAATATTATATAAAAAATATATTAATGATATAGCGTAAATGGATATGTATTATAGTTGTTTTAAAATGTATCTTTTATAGTTCTATATCGTTGGGGTATGGGGTATAATGACCTTTTCTACGGGTAGGGTGATGGGCGTCTTACACTCTTGAAAGTACACCGTGATACAGGGACCCACAGTCTCTTTGTCATTGTATGACAGCTGTAACATACAAACGATACAGAAACGCTGGCACGAATCAAGGATTAAAACACGCCATGATTTTCACCCATGGAGTGAATCACTGTCCAAATAGCGCACACACAGCAGTATAATAGTCAGTTCACAAGTGCATTTACCGTATGTTACCTGCGGCGTTTTATAGGTAAAAAGTGCCGTAAAACCTGTCGACCCATGGGGATCTGGGTAGCCCTTGCAGCGTTATGTAACAGCTTCTCGCCTTCTCAAATGTGGTTGTACCTTCGCCATAGAAATAATCAAGTATCGCATATCATATGCAGGGAGTCTGTAGGCATTTGGAACAGGTGGCGTGAAAAGGCCCATAAGCATGTGTTGCCCATAGGCTACGTTTGTATAAAACCGATAAAATCCCACACAATTGGGAAATCCCCAGGATATTCATACAAACGTTCGTATAAAAAACGTTGCTCTCTTTCCCCCCCTCCCTACCTACCTACCCAACGGGGGTGGCCGAAGCCATTGCTCGGCGTTACCTTTTGGGGTTCGCGCAGCATCTTGCGGTTCCCGCCGCCAAACTTTCCGAGGACGCGGAACGCGACTTGAGCGATGTTATCGGCGGGGTTACGCAGCGTCCGCCACAGCGCCTGCATCAGATCCGCCCGCACCGGCTGGATGTGGTCGTACAGGAACTCGGGCTGCAGGTTGTCGACGCATAACTCGAGCGTGCGCAGACCCTGCGAGAATCGCGCGCTCGTTGAGACCCGCGGCGAAATATTTACGGACGTAACCGTAATGAGGGTTAGTCGCTGATAAACAATCACGGTAGCACTCACAGATCGCTGTCCTCTTCATATCCGCCATCTTGAATGACCTTCACCATTCCTTCACCCATCGTCCTTCACCCTCAGAGACACTTCAACTAACTTACCAATTATACCCAAGTAACCACAATATTTTGGTATAACCATAATACAGATAAACAGCCACGTTAGTTCACGGATAACAGGAGAGATATGCGCAGAAAAAGAACCTTGCTTCAAGTGGGACCTGAACCTCCGACCTCCAGATAACTAGTCCGGTGCTGTACTCGGTTATCTGGAGGTTGTGCGTTCTGGCCTCACTAGGACTGAGCTTTTTCTGTGCATTCCTTTCCTGATATTTACATATTTACCACTCTTAATCTAGCAAGCACGGCAAATGTCTGATTGTATTAGATATAATCAAATTAAGATTAGCCGGAATGGCGTGACTAAATACCTGACTGACGAGGGTCTGGCTGCCATTCAGGGCGGACACCAGAGGGTCCATGAGCATGGGTAGGTACGGCAGGAGGGAGCTGAGACGCACGGGCACGGTGAGACACAACTCGACGAACAGATCCTTCATATACTGCTTGTGCAGGCCACCTTGCAGACTGTTCAATCCTGCGTCAACACGTATGCGATAAGGCGCAACTAGCGATGACGTCTCGGGAATCTTACCAAGAATTTTATGCAGACTTAAACAATAGCGACAGCAGACTGCGTCTCGCACTGGCCAATGAGTGCACTCATCGAATCGCCCCAACCAATGGAAACGCGCCAGCACAACGAACGATAAACAAAGGTAAAAGATGAAGGGGAGGTTTCTGTGCTACTTTATAATTAAATTTCAGTAGCACATGCAACATTGCCCTGTTACATCCCTAAGATATTTTTATAATAAACCGTTCCACGACAAATCTTTCTCAATATTCAAGCACGAAAATCTTGCTCACGCTACATGATGTACGATGATCCAACGTACATGATATAGCAACTGGCGGTATCACAAGATATCACTGAATTGCGATGACAATCACGATCATTTGATAAAGTGTGTTATGTAGATAGAGTTATGTAATAGTAAACCAGATAAGGGTAAGGACGAACCTTGCAGCAGACTGGGCAAGAGAGGCAGGAATTCTTGGTAGAGTTGATCGTGGCTTCCACCGCCGATGGATCGGAACAGAGCGCGAAGAAGGAGGAAGTAGTTATACGGTTCCTTTGTCGTCATGGAAAGTTCCATTGATCGGTTCACAATCACGTGCAAGTGTGGCTGTAATAAAAGTAATATTCGTAGTTGATAGTCTCCCTTGACAATAAGGCAATGAGCCCTAAATGACCTGTTAAGGCTGTCGTGTTCATTGTAATGTTTCTTCAGGGTATAAGAAAGCAACAGGGTGAGACCAATATCTATTACCATTAATAAAGTACCACCAAAAGCTTGCCTTATTCCATCTTAAAATTCTGAATCTTTCTTTAGTTTTTTAGATAATTTTAGGGTGATGATGACAGTTCAAATTCATACCTTGAGCATCTGCTCATTCTCTTGGGCAAAGAGCGAGACGGATCCAAAGACGAGTTTAAACAGCTTCAGGTACAAACTCGACAGTTCCATGTCAGCTGTAAGACATGACATTGCATCAGCACATAAAACAACAATAACAGCATGTACTTACGTAATACAAACCAAGGAGAGTGGGATTGCGTTTTATAGATGCTTTTATTTCATTAAGAAAAAATTTCAGCTCAACTCTAGCTATAACTCACTTCTGCTCACTTTTGCCCTTCTCGATACACACCTTGGGTACTCATTTGATAAAATCAGGTCACTCGTAGAACTCCAGCTGACCTTTGATCTGACTTGATGAGCAAATAGAGATGCAAGTTACCATAACACCTTATTGACTCAGGTAATGATTAAGACAGGCCTTCATTAGCAAGTATACCTCAGGTGAACAGTTCGCGAAAAAGGTGCTAATTTCACCTTTCATATTTATTAATGCAAATCAAATATTTTTAGTCAATATATCATCTAAGAGATTTACATCAAATTAACGTCCCATCCAATACCCTTAGCGCACGATCTTTCACTTATACACTATTTTCGACTACTGCGTCACGTCTACTGCTCCACACAGAGCCAATTTTCACACGATGTATCAAAGTTATCATTTCCACTTGTTAAACCTTGTTAAATTTTTTAAATAAATCGATTGTATCAAATACAATTGTACGTAAAATATTTTCCATTTAATATTACTAGTCGCCATAAATAAATGGAAAAATATTCGATAAAGAGAATATTTTCAAGTGAATATATATATATATATATCGGAGAGAAATGTGCAGAAAAGAACCCCTTTTTAGATAGCAGATAATTAGCAGGTACACAAATATCTGTGTATATCGCTGGCATAACACGAACTTTAAACATCTGTGTCTTAACCCTTACCACACTGACATCTGTACATCGTGTTACTATACCAATATAGAAATGTGACAACAGACTGCGAAGGGTTAAAAGGTAAACATTTATGGACAGCAAGTATCAGCCAATAACGGCTCTCGGGTGCAGTTTACAGTGGATGATTTTAGCAGCTATATTCAGCGAATACATAATACCTTCGACACTCGCATACCACCCCATTGAGGATAATACCGAGCATCTACCCATTTCCTACGAGTTTACTCCAGCTATCTGAGATAAATGACTCGCTGAGGATGATCGCAGTAGAGTCGGGCGGTATCGAACCCGTGACCTTCCGGTAACGAGTCCAGTGTTCCTACCACTCGACAAACTGCCTCGCCGTGCATGTTCTCAAAAGGGCGTTAAATACGTCAGTGCGCAAGAGACCCTCTAACTTAGTAGCCCCGAAGGACGAGCACGAGTTCAAATATCACGTGGGTCCCGCACGGACCCCGACAGATTCAAGCTTTTTCTGCGCATTTCTCTCTTGTTATAATAATATTTATACTGCTACAATATAGTTATATAAATTTCATCACCACGTCACACGGGGGGGGAGCTAGCGTTGTGGTTAGAGCGTTTGACTTTGAATCCAGGGGTCCCGGGTTCAAATCCCGCTCTGACCACTATACTAACTGTGGCGTTTTTCGTGCTGAAAAAACCTTAAACCCCATTGCCCATGGGGGTCTGGGTAGCCCTTGCAGTGTGGTTCTCTTGGGGTTTTTCCCTCTGACGTTTGCTGTGCTTCAGATGCTCTATATGTGCTCTCTATGTCGCTTACCTCGCACTATGTCGTCATCTTATTGTAAATAACCATCGACCTTCCATAGACTTAGCGGAGTGTGCGACATATGTAGTTCATATGTAGACATTTAGAACCAGTGGCGTGAATGGAAAAAGGT
>WURV02227532.1:0-10126 GCA_011762755.2 Epimenia babai | reverse complement strand
ATGCTGATCCCGCGCACCTCGCAATTAGCGTACAGCTCGGTTAACTGAGACCTATGTGGTGAATCGGATGGGTCATAGAGGACCACTATCTTGGCCAGCTAGCTTCCCTGATCTCACTCCTTTTGACTTCTTTCTGTGGAAATTCCTAAAAAATTGAGTTCATGCCACAAAACTGCGTGATATAGGGGATATGATGCAGCGAATAGTGGACCGACGTTTATATTAATATACTATATTATATAGTTTCTCATTACAAAAGTGGGTACATAATAATCAATTACCCTGTATAACCCTGTGGTATTACGTACAGGCGCTGTATAGAGAACCTCCGTCATGTCGGGCGAACGCAATCACAGTCGTAAAGTTTCAAAACACTGTAGTATATCACTCTACTACCGCACCATAGCCACTACGATTGTTACATATAGAGAATGCGACAGATATTTTAGTATTTCAAGTGGGAATGGGGCGGACGCATCTATTGCAACACAATCCGCCATGAATGCCGAACGACGCGGATGGAGGGTTTCAAAAAAGTAACTATATGCGAATAAAAAAATAAATAGTACTATTATGTCAATATGGCTTTATACCTAGGCCTAGTTAGAGATGTACTTTAATAACTATATAAAAATTAGGAAATATCGATAAATAGTAATTCTTATAAAGGTAGAATAAGAGAGCATACTAACCCGAGACAAGATGTTATCAGCACGACTGAGTGACCTAGTGATATTTATACTAAAGTGGATTACCCTATGCGCGACAGATCATCTGACACACGAGTGCTGTAATCGCTATTACCGTAACTGGTCGATAACGCTACCGTTTCGTCGAGCTTTAGGAAGTAAAACCTAAGCGTTAACTGCGCATTATAGGAAAAACAGTGACAGTTTTAGTTAATAGCTGCTCATACATCTAAGCAGTGTGTTTTTATTTATTTTCTGTCATACATACTATGCCATGAAATTATATAACAGCATGACAATAAAAAATAACAAATATTGATTTATAGTTCAACCCTTGTCAACTGTTGGTCATGCTTGGCAGGGGGAATATGCAATTAACAGCATCCATAGTGTAAATATGTCTACATCTGATGAGACTGATTGAATTACAATATAAAACTTGCTAACACATCACGATAATCTGTATCACGGCAGAGGATATATGGCACACGAATAAAAAACAACGATAAAATTAGGACTCATAAAATACAGGAAAAATCTAGATTAATACATAGGCAAACAGATGTGTTTTTAGTTTGGATTTGAGTGTTGAATGTTGAGGGGATAAAAGGTGGAAGATTGTTAAATAATTTAGCTGTACCGAAAGAAAAGTTTCGATCGCCATATGAGCATCTAATTATTATGGCTATTATTAGTTGTATAGTGCTAGACTATGGAATAGATCTTGTCGGGCGTTGAATAGTGAGTGATAAGGGGGTAGGATATACTGGAGCAGAGTGTGTCAAACATTTGTAAACTTGAATAAGAATTTTGAATTGAATGCCATAATTCTGCAAGGTAGCCAGTGGATATTAGAGCCGGTGTTGTGTGCTGAGAGCTGTAGAGGTAAGAAGGCGTGCAGCAGCGTTTTGTTACCGTTGATGCTGACGGTATTCACCGGGCGGTTGAATAGTAGTGAGTTACCATTGTCAATTCTGGAGCTTACAAATGCGTGGAAACGTGTTTTGAGCGATCAGGGATGAAATATTTTGAAATAGACCTGATTTTTTTCAGATGGAAATAACCAGATTAAATTATTTTATTGTGTGGTGTTCGAAGGTGAAATAGCACTTCGCGATTGCTAACCCTAGCGGATGGGGTGATGGTAGAACGATTGAAGGTAATATAATTATGTTGATGGAGTGGATGATCGCTGGTATGGAGTTGCAGTGAGTATCATTTCAGTTTTCGAATGCGTTGAGTTACGTTGGTTATGAAACATCGATTTTCCTATGTTGTTGAGGCAGTCTGTAAGGTTGGATAGCGGTTTTTTCTAATGCAACACTGTTATCGATGGTGATCGGTATCCAAAGCTGTGTGTCATCTGCATAGAAGTTCTAGTGGATGTTGTGGTAGCCGTTAATGATTAATCCCAGTGGAAGGGTTGGCGCAGTGTATGAAATGGTATCTCGAACACTTCTTTGCAGTACACAAAAATTTAGAGGATAGGGCTTGGAAAGATTTTCGCCTGTCTGAGTGATGAAAAGCGGTTAGGGATATATGACCGCATCCATTCGAGTGATGCATTCAATGAGTCGTGAGATAAGAATGTGGTGGTCGGTTGTGTCAAAGGCGACTCATAAATCCAGTAGGATGCGGAGTGCAGGCTGACATCGACCAAGTTGTTTTCGAACGCTGTCGGATATAAAAGTAATGAGTTCTCGACGCAATGGAATTACCTGTAGGCGTACTGAAATGAGGGCGACAGCGAATTGATTGTGAGTTGCTTGCAGCTGGGACGCTTAAGGATTTTGGAGATAAATGCAAGTTAGAGACTCGACGATAGCTAGGCCACCTTTCTCGATAAGTGGCTTAAGTGCGGTTTTTAGCGCGGGTGGAAAAATGGGGCTGTGACAAACAAGTTTATCTTCAAGACTAGTGAAGAAAATATAGTGGGAATGGCTTCTGTAAGTACGGATTTAGGGTGGGGATCATTGAGTGATGTCTTAATATCGCTGAAGTAAGACGAGGTGTTAGGGAGTTCATCAGATGGTATGTTGGTCAGGAGACAGGTCGACTACTTATTGTCCGTCAAGTATGTGTTAAAGGGATCCAATTGCATAGACGGTGAGTATTGCAACTTTGAGCAGATATGTGCTTTTTGCATCGCGAATGAGCCTAGACACTGTCTGCTGGGGAGCGATCTGCCTGAAAGCTTGAATTTTAGACGCAATTTAGCCTCTAAGGGTACAATTGCCGCATGGACATGCACCGTTATTGATATTGCTCAGTTAAGATACAAAACCGGATGGTCCGGATCACCTGACACATGTAGATGGAGCGGAGGGGCGGCATCGGACAGATCAGCGATGATACTGTGTGGATCTATTGATCTCATTTTGCGGTGATATGCTCTAGGTAGCTATATAGTGTGTGTAGAAGTACATGGGTGTTTATTAAAGTCAGTCATATGATGATCGATTGGAATGACAAATACACTGAAATGATCAAGTGGCAAGAATGAAGCAACAATGGATCGTTTTTACATCCAGACGATGTAGCAGATCCAGATGTAGGGAACTGAAGCAGCCTTTTCATGTACCCTAACCCTACATAGCAATCGTGTAGTTCTTGAGTGATCGACGTGGTGACCATCACTGGCGCTCCAGCACCGGCGTGATGAGATCCGGGTTGAGCGACAGGATTGATAAACTTCCTTTGTGCATCCTGTGTGACGAAAAGTATAATCTACTGTGCACTTCATCCAGTAGCTACTGAAAACATGTTGATGTCAAAAACATGCCTCGCACAACCTGTGGCCCTCACGTAATCAGCGCCAGTCGATACTAAAGATATCGTTTTCACGTGGAAAATTATCCATCGACTTGTATATCGAGTCAAAATCTTCCCACTAATAGGTGAATATTTAAATTGTACGTACATCTTATGTTGAATGCAGACCAGAATAAATGTAAAATGTTTAAGGTGTAAACTTTAGAAACGCTCGCCTCGACTGGGTCACTTGACCCGATCACTGATGTTATCTGTAACAGAACTATTTTATAGGTTTACTGTAAAAGATTGCGTCTAGCGGAAGTAGGATCGTACTTGCCGGTAAACTCCGGTCCGTTGGATAAGGTTAACGTCTCTGCATCTCCGTGTATGATCAAATCCTCGCCACCCTCCCGCCAATCTTCTATACCCCGAACGCGAAAGGCCGTGCACTCGATTTGGTGAATATATCGTCTCTGATGAATAGGTTTTTTCAAATATGGGTGATATATCCATACAGGGGGGGGGTCCTGGTGTTTTCAAAATTACACCGCTTGCATGGATTATTACTATCAGTAGCGCTAGCCCAAATAGGCATGAGAATTAGGTATAATTATTATTTTAAAGATTAATCTTATAATTTATTTGCATAATTATTATATTCATATCACAATCACTACCTCAACGTTATTGTCATCAATATCATTGTTATCATCATCAACATCATTTTTATCATCATAATAACAATGTCAGAGTTACGATTATCATCACGATTTTCATTATTATCATTATCATTACCAATAACATAGTCTCGCGGAATGTCGGTTTCATAGACCCGCGGACTCATAGTCTCGCGGTGTCATAGTCTTAGTCTCACGGCCTCTCGATATCGTAGTCTCATAGTATCGCAACGTTTCGGTCTCATAGTTTCATTGCTTCGCTGCGTCTCGGTCTCTCGGCATTAGTCACCGGTCTCACGGTGTCTCGATCTCATACTTTCGCGGTCTCTCCGGCTCATAGTCTCACGGTCTCTTGGCTTTGTAATCTCATAGTTTTGCGATCTCTCAGTCTCTTGGACTCATATTCTTGCGGTCTCGCGGTATCTCGGTTTCATAGTCCGCGGAATCTCGGGCTGTCGGTTCCAGAGTCTCATGGTCTTGCGAGCAATTAGTCTCGGTGTCTCGTGATATATTGGTCTCTAGTCTCTCTGTCATTCTCAGACATAGCCTCTGTCCTCGTCGTCGTCCTAGTCGTCGGCGTGCCAATAGTCTCCGGTCCTGTCATCGCAGTCCAAGTCGCCTGAGTCATCGTCGTCCCAGTCGTCATCGTCAACGTTATCGTCATAGTTATTATCGTTTTAAAAGATAAAGTACAACATTTATAGACCGCAAGTATCAGCCAATTAAGCGCATATACAATACCTGCAACATTTGCGCAACACTCAATTCATGCAGACGGGTTTAGTCTAGCAATCTGGGATAAATGACCTGCGCAGGAAAGCCGGTCGGTGAGTCATTTCGAACCTGCGACCTTTCGGTGACGAATCCGGTGTTCATACCATTCGATTGACTGCCTCCTTCTCTTATTATCGGTTTTATCAATATTATCATTATCATCGCTATCATCTTTATCATAGTTTCATATAGTTATCTTCGTAATCACTGTTATCATCTTTACTATCGCTGTCGTCGTTAGCATCATTGTTATCGTTATTATCGATATTATTATCGATATCATTATCGAAATCATTATCGACATTATTATCGACATTATTATCGACATTATTATCGACGATATATCGATATTATCGATTATTCTTATTCCTATTCTATTCCTATTTTAATTCTTATTCTCATCCCTTTCATCCTTCTCATCCTTCTTTTTATTCTCATTCGTGTTGTATTCATACTATACTCTTTATATTATTCATCAATAAGTGAATATAAACGACTAAAAATGCTATATAAAATGCATCTAATATTCACTGGCACATTGTGTCGACCGCGCTTGAAAGTAGTGCGGGTCCCCTTTATCAACTCCCACATGGATCCCACACACACGTCAATCTGAATTCGATCTGAATTGAGGTCAGCTTGGCAGTACTCATCCATGAAGTAGCACTTCTCCATGTCAAGTAAGCCCACCGTCGAACACATAACCTATAATAATGACAGGATACATTGAATTAGAATAGTGTGAATTTGTCGTATTTAAGGAAAAAACTTCATACGCTTCCACAATATTCATTGTATTGTGTGTATTATAATGTACGTATAAGATGAAATTATTATGTTGAATCGTGCTGTTTCAGATTCTATATAGAATTGGAAATATATGTAGCCTTTGGGAAATTCAACTATTATAACTTATGGCGCACCCCGAAATAAAGATTGCGGCAATTTTTAATTCCAACATCTACTGGAGTAATTTGCCTATCTTTTCTGATGTACCGCTTAATTTTTCTACTTGTTGTCTTCTCTATCTGAATTCCCTAAGCCCAGAACAGACCAGGGCGCTTGGGTGCGCCAACGATGACGTGATTTCTCTCGTCCATGCATATCGTTGCGCATTTACATCAGACTGCGGAGAGCGACACCGACGCGCTCAACAGTCAACTAATCGAGCCTACAAAGACATAGGAAGAAAACCAGGTGGAGCAGACTATTGCTGAAGTATGTGGATTGGGGTAACACCGGATCACACGCCACACTTTCGAGATGATGACGAAAATACTGGCGACAAGGCAGTGTCACACTGGCGTGTAGGATGGATAGCGACAGTCGCGTCGCTATCACGTCGCTGTCGTCTTAGTCCGACGTTCGCTGCGTCCGAAACGCAGTACAGTTTTGTACATTCTACCTTCAAGTCACAAGAAATTGGATGAACTATGGCTGTCAGAAATAGATTTTATTTTTACCAATAACCTTAGTTGATTTTGCGGAACTGTACGTTTACGAGTGCCCTCACAAGTCTCTAACCTGAGCAGCCTTGCAGCGTACGGTTTCCCAGCCTGGCCAGGGTCCGTCTTTTTCCACGAGATCGTGATGTTTGGTACTTGCGTCACCAGCCAGTCTAAGACCATAATTTATGTTTCGGTTACTCACCAACGTCTGTATGTAGAGAATTGTTAAATATCAACAACAAAGTGTCCACTAAATGCAATAATTATTTTTATTATCGTAACAAGCTCTTTAGATATAAATGAGAGGCTATGCGATATTTATAACACTAACTTAATACGCCGATCGTTTTCAGGAACAGGGAGGTAGTCGATCTCCACGTGGAAAAAACCCCATTTCCACCAGCCCATCGGCAGGAGCACTGTAATATGAGTCATTTTCTGCACTTCTTTCTGACTGGATTAATATCCGTTTCAATATTACTGACAAACGTTTATACGACTTTAAAAGCTAACTTGTTTTAAAAGACGATCAGAGAGACTCAGAAGTCATAAATGACAGATCAGCAAACAGATATGAAACGGCAATGGGACGCTACAAAATAGCCAAAAAACATTGAAATGCTTTGAACGATCGGAAGTGACAATCAAGTCATACCACTGTCTGTGCTACCTAAGTCCTTTCCGTCCGTCCGTTTGTCTTTTGAGCCATTAGATAGAATGTTATCAGTTAGATCGCAAATTGCCTTTCAGTTTCCAACATTACATGAGCTTCTATTCATAAATATACTAACACCAATAGCGATTTCGTCCCATCCACTTGACCTTCTCCAGACGTAAAATTGAATTTGCAAAAACTCCGCATCCTGTTCCAAGGTTCACAAAACTCAGCCTGCGTCCCGCGTGTGTTATAGCCATAGTGCTATATGGCCTTGTTTTTCCTTTCAGAACATTGAAGAAAAAATATGAACTGTTCTAATTTGAGTTCATTGATAAATAATTACTTGATCGAAAAGAACAATAAACGTATGCTCATCGTTCATAGTCGTAGATGTACGAACTACATGGGCTTTTATTTGATGGTCTTCCATAAATCATTAAAATATTTTGTTGGAGTACATCCGTCGAAGAAAATGGGTAGACGAATGAAATTCTCGCTCGTGGGTTTTACGATGTGTGGATAACTGCCAAAATGATTTGGCGTTAGTGATTCAAAGAATTTGTCAAGTATTTCAGTAAACCTGCGCCGTATTTTGTAATGCGGTGTGTACGGCCCACATGACTTTACCTAGAATAATGGCGATGACCGATGTCTCGATGTCCATATATGTGCCTGTGGCCAGCAGCGCCAACGAGCACCCAGACCCTGAGAAGGAATTGTATACAATATTTTTTCGACCGTACCATATGAAAGTATCACTCCGGATTCTACGAAAATGAATTTCTTTTCACGATAATTTCATTCAGACAATTCAATTTTAGATAAAATATGGCATTAATACCCATGTTTATATAGATATCACTCGTATAAACTGGAGACACGGAATCCGCGAAATACAGGCGCTTAATGCAGTTAGTTAGTTCAGATTTTTAGATAGTTTATAAACCATTTACATTACATCGAGATTTTTGGCGTTCATTTCATAATTTCTTGTGATGTCAAGCTGTTGGATATCACGATTATAAAAAACTGATTATAGAAATAGCTTTCGTGAATTTGTTAATTTTTTATAAGTTACTTTTGAATATTTCAAGCGTCATATTTATTTCGAAATGCACTGCGCGCGCCTTTCATAAAGACCGTTTCAGGCCGGCCAAGGTATTGGTGCCATAATCGAGATAAAATGCCAATTATATAACGTGTAAATCAAAATTTCAAACAAGGCGGTAGCACGACAAACAGTAGCTCATTTTTATATGTTTAATGGGAAGCGATGTTTCCTAAAAATCTATTGTGATCTATACCGCTCGGGATGACGCCGAATGGAACTGGCGGCATCAGGGGAGGCGTATCAGGATCGTCGTACTTGGCGCATGCTTCTTTCATAGTTCGTCGAATAAGGGCATTTGTAACGTGATAGTAGGTACCGTCACCACTCATCGACAGAACTCTTGTAAAGTGAAAGTATCGACGATGGAGAAATTCCTTTACATCAGACAATTTTAGTCGTATAGTATGTCAAAATCGTAAGTGACATATTTTTGGAATAACAGCCACCCATTTGAACTATAATACATATGTCAAATAATTACTATATTTCGCATCTTTTTATCTTAAGGGAAACAATCAAGAGCAGTCATTACATAGATAATAGATTGAGATCGATGATAGATTCCAAAAATGAATTGAATAAAGCGGGGCGAGTCAGATGCTATGTCAAAATCATAGGCGACATATTTGGAGGAACAGGAAGAAAGTGATGATGACATACTAGATAAAATAATGCGGTGTTTTGTTACGAAGACGGATATTACCGCAGTATATTTTTATTAGAATAAAATAAATACTCTAATCAAGCAGCAACTGTGTAATAGCATCTATTTTAGAAAATTCTAAACAAGGGAACGAAAAATTAGCGATTCCATAAGTTTATCCATAAAACAGATCCTAGACGCACGCGTCAACAGTTGATAAGTCGTATTTCTCGATGACTTCCGGAGCGTGAGTCACTGACTTCGTTACTGAAAGACACCAATGTTACGCAGAAATTTCAAGGCAGACAGTTTTAACTTTTAACGGGACATGATAGGTTCGAATGTGTTCGAGAAAACTTGCAAATGTTACACTCTTCTTTGTAAAATTAGTGACCTGATGTTATTGGCCGTAGCCAACGTGGTTCTCCGAATAATTGGAGGAAAATGCGCAAAAATAACTTATATCATCCATTAGATGTATAGGTTTGGTATAGGTCTGTAGGGGCAGCTGGCGTAGTGGTTAGGGCGTTTTGAATCAAGAGGTCCCTGGTTCAACTCCGGCTCTAACAAGAATACTAACTGTGACGTTTTACAATAGTCTCGAGTAAACAGGGGTTACACACACAATAGCGGTTAGGATGAGCTAGTGATTATGAGTAGTCAACAATGTTTGTGAAGAGCGGACACTATGAGACAATAGGGTCTTCTTGTCTTTGGGGTTTTCCTTTTGGGGGTCGCCACAGCGAATTTTCGACTTCCAAACAGCTCCATTTTCCGCTTGCGCAATACCAATCACCCGCGTCCTATCTCCCATAACATCCATATACATTTTTTTCACAAATGAAATACAAAAAAAAGTTATTGTCTTGAAGTAGGTTGCGAAGGTTGTCCAACCAAGAAAGCAGAGGTGTCACTGAAAAATTGATTATCGGCCTAAACTCAGCCAGCCAATCTGATGGCGTCATTTCCCCAGTAGCGTCAACGCAAACTCACCGACAGCGTCGACTTCAACGCCACAGCGCGCCATTAGAGGTGAGACGATAGTTTCATAATTTCTAACACCGTGTCCACATCCGCTCTTTGGATTTATGAAAAGCAACACGCGCTTCGGTCTGGACGGCTCTGGGATTCAAAAAGCAACATAATGCAGATTTTGAGTGAAGATAAACTATTGACACAATCTTCTTAAACTGGGCCATAATTATCCCTTATTCGTCATGACAAGATGATGCTTACGACACTTTATAATATAAATAAATGTAGTATATCTAAAAAACATAAAGACAGACAACAATGAATGAATCATGAGTGACACTAGACCAGATAATATTATGGTTAAAAAACTATTGCATAAATAATATATGTATTATTA
>WURV02227521.1:0-10127 GCA_011762755.2 Epimenia babai | reverse complement strand
TCGTTTATTCGTTTATTCGTTTATTCGTTTATTCGTTTATTCGTTTATTCGTTTATTCGTTTATTCGTTTATTCGTTAGTTATAGCAACGATTTAAATAACGCATCTTTAACAAGATTTCATCCAAAATGATGAACTTTAGCTAGCAAAGAATTAAATCAGCTATTCCTGACGATAACCCGTCCCGACTTATATACTGTATACAGCGACGATTCAAATAACGCATCTTTGACCAAAAAATGTTTTGAATTATAAGCTGTATATAACAACAATTTAAATAACTTTTGGCAATAATTTACCCAGGGTTATACACTGAATCTAGCAACGATTTTTATAACGCATCTTTGACAAGAATTCACCCCGAATTATACAGTGTACATGGTAACGAATAAAATTACGCATATTTGAGAATAACTCATACCGACTTATACACTGTATCCACCAACGATTCAAATAGTGTATACTCTATAAGAATCCATGCCGACTGATACAATGTACATAGCGACGATTTAAATATCACATCTCTAACTTGAATTCGTCCCGACTTATACATTTCACATCACAACAATTTTAATAAGGCATCCGTGACAGCACATCCTAACAACAGATGAAGGCACGTCTGGGAAAATGTTGCATTATGTTTAAATTACGTTCCGCCTAACAAAACGACTATAATCTTTAAGTGCGTTTCTTTTCTGACACAGTTTTATGTAGGCTACGTTAATATACAGGACGATAGGCTTGACGATTCTATAACACAATTAATAGACTAGTGTGTTGCACCTGTGCGCTACCTGTGCGCTGCTTGTGTAGATATTATGGGAATATGCGATTTCGGGTCATGTTTGACACGATAAATCGTTGATAATGGGTATAACTCGAGTGGCCATTATTGTTTACGCAAATGTATCTGCCATTGTACTTTAGATTGTGTCAAAATCAAGTATACAGCGCCACGGCGCATTATCGCGTTCTTATTAATTTGTATCATACTATATCCTATATAGGTTAGAACTTATACAAGGTAATAAGTACGCCCTACTATTTGTATGCCCTATATAACACCGACTTGCCTTACTTTACACTTTTGTTAGGGACCCCGGGTCGTCTCTACTTCCTTGCTCATCTGTCCTGCTGTGGACGCCTCACGGCTAAAAGTTATCGGCGTCGAAGAAGTTACGTTGATCTCGATTATCTCCCTTGCTTCACATATTTATATTTTCCTTTACCAGAAGGTTAAACGTGATTCTAGAAGTATGATGGCTCGCCGCGAGAGAAAACACGGCGCAATCGTATTTGATAATGGGACGCATTTGATGTTTATCGATAGCCATTGGAAACTGGACAATTGGGCACTGCAATATCGAATCATCAATACCGTAACGAACCCACCATTTAAAATATGAGTTAGTCTATGCTACGGACTAAGGAGGTGCTTCGGACTGGCGCGGCTACCCTCATCTTAATGATTCAACTTAAAACTCTATGCACGATGCTGCAAATTGACGAATAGCCTACTTTTAAGATACGGGCATAATCAAATGTTAATATCAATTCTAGAGATATCTTTACGAATTTATATTGATATACGCGGTTCGTTCTACAGACAAGTGAGACAACTGACATGAGATTCTTATCTCGCTGTTGTTAGCTTATATCTGTCACATACATTATATGTCACATGCATCGTACATACTGTACTGTATTGTATTTACTTTTCTTTCACAAATCGACGGTGTATCGGAGGTTTTAAGTTTGATAACGCCATGATTAAGTCCATGTGTATAGACGTTCTTAACACCTCGTGTAAACTTCACCATAAAAAGGATAGTTAGCGACTATTTTTGTTCGTTGCACGATGTATGTTGCCGCGTGCAAAACGCTGCTCGGGTAAAACAGGAAGAAGACAAAGCGTGTAGCGTGTGTACGTGTGGCCTTGTACAATAGTACTATGATCTGACAGATATATAAATAACTGAAATCAACAGCTGATATATTTTATTCAGGTGATCATGTTGAGAGATAACTTTTGATCTAGTTCAGTATCGTCTATATCGACTAGTCCAGAGAGTGACTTTGGTCAGCGTATCGCTACATGCAATAGGGGTACAGATTGATTCGAATTGCAACAGCCGTACACTGAAGAATATTGTCTTTACACAGATATCACCGGCCCGAACGACTCCGCCACATACCAATGCCGTGTATTGGCATTTCGAAGCAGTGACGTGAATGGTCAAAGGTCAAACGCTTACCTAGACATGGTGGTTTGCATTGCGGTGATTCCAGTCAAAAATCGCCCCGAGTCAACACCTTAGACGTCAATTCCACGGTAATAATCTCAGAAATTGCCTCAGAAAATCCTTTTCTCTCGAGACAAATCTTGAGTAATTTTATTTTTGTCGTTATAATCATGACTAATGTAGTGGAATCGGTGACATTAATTTCTATACTATGCCGAGAGAGGAGTCTGGAGTTGTAGGGGTGACCACCGCGAAAGAGAGAGAGAGAGAGAGAGAGAGAGAGAGAGAGAGAGAGAGAGAGAGAGAGAGAGAGGGGATAGGCCACGCAGCGAGAAAGAGAAACAAGATCTGATGAGAAATAAATGATAAGCGCAAGGTAAATGTTACGATTAAGGTATTGGAATACGATCGTATGCGCTCTGACAGGCAGGTGACTACTGATGTGTTGGCGAGCGATGCTGTGTGTCCAGAGAGCCAATATACTGAGAACCGATCAGAGGTATAGGTTACCTGTGCATTTCTCTCCAGCTATTGATAGAACCCATTGGCTACCCCTATTACCATCACTTCTCAATTTAGTTATATATAAATGAGTTACTGTGATTCATCAACGGGGATAAGATGTGAACAGAAGTTCTGTTCCATCGCTTGAGTTTATAAAAATATATTTAGTGCACGTTTAAAAAGTATTGCTATATAATCGTGTCTTAATCGATGCGTAAAACATTATAGATAGCGTTTTCTTCTATACGATCTCTCTCTCTCTCACTACCTGAAACTTGAACTTGATGAAACGTTAGTTCATGCTATCATCCCCAGCAAAATGGACAACTGTTAATTCACTCTATATGTCAATCTGCCTGCCACTGAACTTTTTTGACTCCACAATTTCCATAACCAGCCCATCTCGACGATCGACTAGTCTGTCACACCTCTCGTTGCTTCCCAATCACTCCAGTCGTTCGCTCCCTCCACGGGCTGCCTATCACAACACGTATTACTCTCAAAATCCTTTTCGTTACGTATAAATGTATCCACCACGGCGCGGCTCCTTATCTATCCTCGACTATCTTTATCAATTCCTCCGCACGTTTCATTCGCCCATTTTCTCTCACGCTTGAGGTTCCTTTTACGTGCTAATTTCGGTGACCAGGCATTTTACGCTACTGCAGCCGCCTCTTTAATGCACTCCCAGTTGATATTCAACAATCCACAACTAATAGCGAATTTAAAACTAAGCAAAAACACACTAATATAACATCGCTTTCATACATTAAACCAAGAAATACTTGTTCTAATGTCGAAAACCTCCATAGGCAACCTGTTGTACTCCTGCTACAACCTCTTTCTCATAGATTGTGTTTCTGATTGCATCAACTTTTCATCTCTCATCTATGTCTATTTGCCAACATTTTTTCATTGTCATTATATCTTTTGATTTTCTTTCCATTGTATTATGTAATGTTGCTATAAATATTTTGATATGGTGCATGTAGTTTATTAAGCCTATAAATAGATTAACGATAATATCACAGGCTTGTGATATTGGTGTTATTAATCACTTTTAATTAAAACAATATAAAGTGATGTGTTGAATGATTTCATTTCCCATTAACTACTAATTGCGTATTTTTTCTCAATAAATATACCAATGAATTGACATCATTCACCAGTGTCCTCCAAAAAATATTGTGACCGCAGCCAAGCGCGAGTGATTTTCGCTAGTTATGTGATATTAGTATGTGATGTAGTAGGATATATAGGACGTTGCACATGGCATGAAATCATGTAGTGCATGGGGCGAGGGAGTGGTAGCAAATAGAGAAAAGGCATGGTTTTTAGTGCTACTTTATTAGTGGGCGTTAATGTCAGTCACGAGAGGTGGGGGGGGGGGGGGGGGGTAACGTACTGGTTCGATCGTTGGACTTCAGCAGACACTGGATCGATTCTAGAACCGCTCGACCCAATATACTGCGAGTGTCGTTTTCCCGGCAAAAACCGCCTTGAATCCCATCTGCCTATGAGAGTCTGAGTCGGCCTTGCAGTGTGGTAAAGGCTTCTTACCTCTTGACGTGTCTGTGTGGCGGATGTTCTCTGCATCGTCTCTCTTACGCTTACCTCTCCGCCATCTCCGTCAACTCGTTATTGATGCGTTATTAATTATTAATCAATTAACATAGACTTAGCCAAGTGTAGGCTATCTGTAGGCGTTTGGAACCAGTGGCGTACAAAGACAGAGGTCAGCTGTCTGCTGAGACTGTAATATTTTACTATGGTGTCTTCTTCCTCATAAAACTGGGGCTAATCCGTTTGTCATATTTGCCGCATTGGCTAGCATAGTAAAGAGCCAGAAATCGCCTAAACTACGAGAACCTCGGTAATCAGCTTATTTCTTACTAACTACCCAACTAACTAATTGAGTAACTAACTAACTAACTGAGTAACATACCTGACTAACTAACTAACTAACTGAGTAACATACCTGACTAACTAACTAACTAACTTAGTAACATACCTACTAACTTACTACCTAACTAACTAACTGAGTAACATACCTACTAACTTACTACCTAACTAACTAACTGAGTAACATACCTACTAACTTACTATCTAACTAACTAACTGAGTAACATACCTACTAACTTACTATCTAACTAACTAACTGAGTAACATACCGACTAACTTACTATCGGACTAAATAACTGAGTAACATACCTGACTGACTAACTGACTCACTTAGTAACATACCGACTAACTAACTGATTAACAAACTCACTAACTGAGTAACATACCGACTAACTAACTGATTAACTAACTCACTAACTGAGTAACATACCGACTAACTTACTCACTAACTAACTAACTAACTGAGTAACATACCGGCTAACTAACTAACTAACTGAGCAACATACCACATAACTAACTAACTAACTGAGCAACATACCACATAACTTACTAACTAACTAACTGACTAACTGAGCAACATATCGACGAACTAACTAACCTACTTACTATCTGACTGGCTTACTGACCTACTGTCCCCAGACCGACTGATCTACTCATCGACTAAACTACTAGACGACGAAATGATTAAATGACTAAAAAAACTGACATTTGTCGCACTGCAATAATGTTGCCTCCTTATATTCCGATAAGATTTAAAATAACTCATTTGAACATATAAATCTTTCTTGATCTTCAAGCAAGAAAATTTAGTATAGTTTGTGAAAATCTGTTTTGTACGGATTTTCAGTTCGCGTGAAACCCGCATTTCTGACCACTGCACTAGCCGGCCCGACAAATCTTTATCAAACATCTATGTATTCAATTTATGCCGCTTGAAATTATAACTCATTAAAAACGGAAAATGTTGACAATTGACGGTGAAACGAAATACAATATGAGATTATGCGTAAGTTTTGTACAATCAAATTAGGTTGTGTACTCTAAAGGAAGTCTTAGGGGGCAAAATGTAATAGGGCTATAGCATCGCGGGGTGAGTGCTGCAGAAAAATATACTACGTCATTGTAAGGATTTATGTAACATTAGGTTGTGTGCTCCGGAGCATGGGAAACACATATTTGCGACAATATGTATGATGCAAGTTCTCTGGAAAAAAAGTCCCACCTTATCTATTATTGAGTTACGGCAAATATACACTCCACTTCGTATGTATGCAACGTTAAAATTCTATCACGTGGGATGGTGAGAGTCAAATGGGTCGGGGGAGGGGCGTGTTTAATCGCTGGGGTCGCTTTGCATACGTATGTGATGTCGGAGGAACCCAGTTTTGTTTCATAATTACTGTTTCTTTGTACTCTTAGCAAACCAATGTATCGGGTGTAGAAAATTCTGTATAATTCATGCAACAACGCTGAGAGTAACACGACAGTAAAAAGAGCAAAATTAATGGAGTGTAATTTATACAGGTACTGTTCTTTTAATCGTTTTCCATGGATGAGTCATGCATGTTTTATTGCCTATGATAAAGATACCGATATAACAAGTTTAAGGTACGTTTGGCCGCGATAGCCCACCGTATTTCACGTTAAAAGGATTTAAAACGAACTAAGCAACACTTCTTTTGGTGAAGGTGTATCAATACTTAGAAAATAACCTCATGCCGTACTACCATAAACCTTATTATAGTTATTTTATTTAGCTTGTAAAAGAAGATAGACTTTATCTAAAAATGTCGCGATATACGCCCGACTTTTTTCGACGGACTTCCGACCGAACATAATGTTATCGTATTTTCACAAGGTTTAGGTCAAACTTTGGAACGCAGTCGTAGAAACTGTAATAATTATGAGATACGGTGTAGCCGTTTTGTTTGGTGTGTAGACGCGCCAATAGCGACGGCCGATATAGGACGCGGAGGAAAAAGAACCAATAGGATGAGATCGAGACGCGATAGCGCGAGGCGTAACCGATGGAGGCGTGGTTAGCCGATAGCGGGCACGGCGAGGTTTATTAGTGAGATTTACGAATACCTCGTAGCGATGCATTTACGTGTTAGTATATTTTGAAGATTCAAATCATGTATCCGGTGACCGAGAAGGGAGCGAGGAAACCCAAATGCGCCCGATGCCGGAATCACGGGATGGTGTCGTGGTTGAAAGGCCATAAAAGGCATTGTGGATACAAGGATTGCTCGTGTCCTAAATGTAACCTCATCGCCGAGAGACAGCGCGTGATGGCCGCGCAGGTCGCTTTAAAGAGACAACAAGCTGCTGAAGATGCTATAGCGATGGGACTGCGAGCTTGCGCTACTGAAGCGTCCCTCATGCCTATGATGACGACCGGGCCGCTCTGGGGACCCGGGACGGTAACCCCGCCCGTACTCCCGGGAGACAGACCACACACGTCCGACGACAACACGGGTCAGTTTTTGTTTCGCAAAAAGATTCGGTCATACAAATTTAGTGCTACCATATAAAATGCATTCCCGCTGAAGGCAACGACACTTCATTGAAAAAACACGGAGTAGTTAGTAAAATACATTACCGTTATAAATTCATCGTCTAACAATGTCAAGGTGTAACCGCAAAAACAAAATAGAGTAAACTACGTCTAATGAAAGAATAAATTACTCAATATTCAAAAATTAACAATGATATTCCGTATAATGTAAGTGTCCGGGTATCCATCGCCATTTATCATTACATATTAGACGAGTTATGTTTGATACACCAATCTGTAATGTCATCAAAGTTCAATGACATAATATCCACTATAATTTCGATCTTATGTAAAAGGTTTACAAAATTATATAAAAAGTACTAATAGGGCAAAATTAATAGACGAGATCATACCAGGGGAGGTAATTCTATATATTTTACCCTAACTCAATAATTCCATTACTATCTGAGATTGCTATAAAGTTCCAGCGAAGACATCCGTCGAGTCATACTCATTGCTAATCCGCATCTGTCTTGCACTGAGATCAACCGTTTAAAACTGGTTATCGAACAGGCATTCATACACACGGACAACAGTATAAATTGATAGTGGTCCAAATAGTAATATAAATAGGATATAACATGCCAATGTATACTTAAATTCTTATAATTAAGAAGAATATGTGTGGCGGCATTAGTTTTTAACACGATTTCTTAAATAATACTCCTTTCCACGAGGGGGCCTATCTTTATTTACATGCGTCCTAGATAACCAGTTTGACCCAATGTACACTACGATATAGAGAGAAGTATAGGCAGTTGCTCCACCTTTTACCGCTGACCATCATACGAGAGATGCTATAACGAAATATATCCAACCATATACGGTATTATTCGCAAAATAAATCGACACGGCGTATAGGTCTGAGCAAAAATTCGACTTATATAACGACGCCATTTTATTTCCTCAACTATACAGTGAACTCGTGTTGATTGGTATGGCCGATCGTTAGTGACAAATCAGACCCAAATAGATCGATTGCCGACTTAATTTTAAGGCATGCAAAATGTAAATTATCGCGGGCATTTATCAGTCATACTTACAACTGGAAGTCAATCTCATAATACTCGCGGTGATCTTATTACGTTATCTAATATAGTTCAATTGTTAAAGTAACTAAACGCGAAATGATTTTTAATGCATTTCAAATGATACTTTTGAATGCATTTTCAATGATGCTTTATCAAATAATGCTATATTACCTGAAATGAAATCCCATGCTATCAACTTATCAGAATATAAATAACGATAGAATTTTCTTAATGATAAGCGCAATAATGTGATATTAAATGGTGTATAACAGCATATAGTTTTTAGAATATATGCACTATCACATGGCGTAGAAGTTTAAGCAGGCCGTGTTAGTGGTGCAGTTGTGTGAGTGGTGCAGTGGTTAGAAGCGTGGCGTTTAACGCGAGAGGTTGCTAATTCCGATGACCACAAATCAGGTATGTTTTCCGCGAACTCCACGATTTGAAACACACATTCAGTAGTTAAAATAACGATATAAATACTAATGATCTTTTCCGAGGTTGTTTTAGCGAGATGTTTGTCACTTTTATCTAGTAGTAATTTTCGCTATCATGCTGGCCTTATGTCACCAACTTCGTAGGCAAGGTTGCTTAAAATCAAGCATATAATTTCACGATTTTGAATAAACGAGATGTTTGTGCACAAAGGTTGATAGATACTTGTAAAATTTTAAAGATATATTAAAGCAATCTAATATTGTAATGGCGTCCGACATTCACTACTATTGGTAAAGCAGCAGTAAAACGGTGCCTTCTACGATGTAGGGATATCGTGCAAAGTATAAAACGATATGGAAACGCCTTATGGAGTCGCCAAAGGTTTGGATTATCAGAAGTTACTGTACTTCGCAACTACAGTGACTGTAACCGTCGTCAAACGTGATGAAGAGAGAATCATGACACGATATCGGTCTTTATTTTGATCATATGCACATATACCACGAGTATGATACATTTATACATTAACATCTCCCGATATGTTAATTGCATCATGATAGTCAGACTTTGTTAAAGCTGTAGCTGTTATTCGGGAGGCGGGTTGAAATATGTAAACGATTGTGGATAATAAAGACCAGACGAAGAATTATATTAAATAATATTCAAAATTATATTATAATTCGAATTATACTTGAATTGAATAAAATTGTATCTGTGAAATTTTTCGTAAACTTTCACACGAAGTAGGTTACATAAGGCTTACACAATGGCGCAATATGTTAGATAAAAGTTACAAACCTATCGCTGAAACGACCTCGCGAGAGATAATTAATATTACTATCTTCATTATAATAACAGCGTGTGTTTTTGGTGATACAGTAATTGTGTGCAGATAAAACGATTATTTTAGTAACGCGGATGTCTTTGTTAATACCCCAACCCGTGGTTCGGGACAAAGCACAAAAAGCGGGTTTATATCCAAGGTTTAACCGGGTATCTAATCGACGTAACAACTTGTTGATGTAGTATGTAGTCAGATGGTTTAATATTAGCTTCATATCTCAAGTCCTTAATATCGGTCCTAAACACCGGCAGATCAACACGACAGAGTCAAATAGACACTCTTAACACTCCTCATTCTCGACGGGTTAATTTTGGTGACTGGGCCTTTGCAGTCGCTTCACCCATACTTTCTAATTCTCATCCGTCACACATTAGACAATGTACAGAGCTAAATACCTTTAAATCAAAACTTCAAACTGTTCTTTTTTCTACTGTTTTTTGCTAGGTTGACAGTCGGTAATTTTATAGTGCAACACTATGTAATTGTCTTATAATATTTTATGTTTTTCGTGTGATATTTAACATAGTTTTATAGCGTTTTTATATGTCTGACACTGCAAATAATGCGATCTGTGCTGTAATATTTTAGTTATATTTTCTCTATATGTGA
>WURV02227510.1:0-10128 GCA_011762755.2 Epimenia babai | reverse complement strand
GGGTGGGGTTTGTTGTGGGGGACGATGACAGTAACAGGAATCTCGTAAAATAGAAAATTTATAAAAATAAAAAATTTATAATTGTTCAAATAATAAAGGAATGTAAGGAATGATATAGGCAGATTTATTCTGCGATCAGTCATATAACATGATTACACCGTATTTTCAGAAAGATGATATAAAATTCATAAATTACTAAAATTGAGAAGATCAATGAAGAATTATTGTGAATATTGCGAATACATTTACTTAAATATGGGCGTGACTTGGTGAAATTGATCGAAATCATATTTTTTTTTTGGTGTGCACGAATCAGGTGCCAGGAGGCTATACAAGGATATCTCGCTGATGATTGGCTATCAGCCGCACAACTACTGGATGTTCATGTGGATGTTTGTTACGCCCTTCGTGACCCTGGTCGGTACATTCTCGTGTGAGATTAGGGTCACTATTTGATAATGGTATCGAAACTGTTGTAAAGGAGCCACGTTCCATAATATGAAATAGGTTGTTTAGATAAATCATATACTTAATGTTTTTGTAGAAATAAAAACACATAGATATTTATGAATGTGATTGATAAGTGAAATACTAGTAGTAAATAAAAATTACCTGCGTTATTTTGGACGGAAAATTGAGTCATTGAAATACTCACTTTAGTCAAACTAAGAAGAATTCAGTGAGAGATTCTAAAAATAATCATAAAACATGGACTACGCAACAGAACATTGAAAAAGTTGTGCATATAGCTATATTTATATTTAACTTTAATTTTTGTATAACAGTTACGATTAGCGATTAGCATTACCAAAGATTTAGCTTAAATCTCATTACAGTGCAATAATGCCAATATAACCAGCACAACCCACGATATGTAACACTATGAGACAGATAATTCCGGGTTTATCTTACAACCCTTCAGGTTACAGACTGGATAGCGTAAACCACACGATACTGTAACTTGCAGGGTTTCAGTGTGTCAGATTTATTAGTAAAAATGTCAGCCACACGTACAACATTGAACGATTTAATAAACATACACGGTGACTATTGACCCTGCACGCATTTTAGTTATTGAGGCATGATCAAATGATTGCGTACATGGGATTAAAGTACTCTGTTCGATCCATCCATCACATGTTACAGGCGTTTAGAATTTCCAACATTGAGATTTCTCCGGATATCCATGTCCGGTACCAGACTATGCGAATATCGCATGCGCATCCGGTACAGACCCTTGCGATTATGGAACCTGGATCAGCTGATGCAATCTTGGAATAGGGTCTGGTACTGGACATGGGTATTCTAAAAATGCCCTGATATAAGCTAATGCAAATATGCACTATAATACTCTCAATTTTAAAGAAGAATAGCATTGAACCATCACAATTACTAACCACGGGTATAGTGATGTCACGGTTGGAAGATATGCAAACCGGTTAATTCACCTCCGTCAAACCGGATAAAACCGGGTCACCGTATCTCACAGTATTTGACAAAAAGTGCCAATCTAAAACAATGAATAATCGATTGCAAACAAATTTCCAATGCCATTTTGTTGCCCCAACTTATGTTTCATTTGCGTTAAATAATGAGTTCATAGACTTCGCAGTGAAATTTCATACAAAGGTTCGTGTCTACAAAAGTTGCATAACTTTGAAAATTTGTTAGCAAGTAACCGTTGCGTGATTTCCTAATCGGTTTATAGAGGTCCTGCGGTAAATCGAGATTTACCCAAACCATGACATCACTACATGGGTATTACATAGTGTGTATGGCATGCTATTTCTGGTTATTAGTTCACCTCAGCTTATGCTCGGTGAGCTTTTCTAATTTGATTTCTTCCGTTGTCCGTCCGTCTGTTCATCTTCTGTTAACATTTTCTTAAAAAATCTTCTCAAGAACCGCTTATCTGAGAAGTCTGCTATTTGGCAAATATTTTCGTTGGGTTGGTCCCTTTTAGATTTGTTCATGGTATCATCATCGCACATATGGGAGGTAACTTCGGTCTTGTTTCAGTATCGTAATGAGTATTATCGGGTCTCTTTTGCCTCTCGTCCTGTTTCAGTATTGTAATAGGTATTGTCAGGTCTCTTTGGTTTCTTGTTTTTGATGTCAAGCAATCTCCTTGTCTTCTCATTGTAATATCAAAAAAGCCTTCTTGGCCTCTTGATCTGTTTTTTTCTCTTTTCTCTTTTTCAGGTGAGCATCTTGAGGTCTCTTGTTTTATATTAATCGTCGCTTAATGCCCAGAATATCAGTCATATTTCACGTCAATGATTTACAAATTGAAGTCTGATTTGACGATATCTCCAACTGACACCGATTGCCGTTCACGTTACAGATGATCTGGATATTCAGCGTGACTACCTTGAAGCCAGTTACATACGGCGACTACCATTACCCAGACTGGGCGATCGGTATCGGTTGGCTGCTGGGTATAGCGTCCCTCCTGCCTACGCCAATTGTTGCCATTTACGAAATCAGTAAACAGAAAGGAACATTCGCCGAGGTACGTCGAAAATAGTGAAAAACTACTTTCAGGTTATTTTATCGATTTTTATCTAGTCCGATATTCACAATGCATCTAGATTCCACCACGATAATTTATTTCGTCGCTATTTTGTCGGATATTTGTCCATGCAAAACGCCGCGATTACGCACGCTACTAAATTTGCATTTCAAAATCAATATGAATAAAAATTCAACGTCAATAGCTTATCGCTACGCTAATTGTCCAATGGGATTCAATAGTATTGTGCACCGAAATGAATTTCCCGCACGAACAGAGAATCAAGAAGGCATCGCAACCGCACCGAGACTGGGGCCCGGCGTTACGCGAGAATCGCGAGCGCTACTTGGCGTCTCTGGACCACAAGGAACGGTTGTACCTGGCGCATTCTACGATGCCGTGCGGCGGGCTCGTTCTTCAGACTCGCGCGCCCGTTATGACGCACGGCGACGCGGTCTTGCCGGAGAAAATCCCGCTCGGTTTCAGCACGATCGACGCGGCGCACGCGTGAGCTCGGTGCTTCTACGAACGGTACCTTGGATAAGTGTAACGATTACTCGCAATCTGTCGCGTGTCTTATGCAAGAACAGCACGAGTGTCATTTATGGCAGTTTTTCAACCCAACCGCTTTCTAGTGTGATTTAAATACGATCTATCTGTTATAGACCTCCGCTCTCATAAACAAAAATGCTAATGATCTTTTTAAAAATTTTCAGACAAATCTCACCCATGACCTAATTATTCACACCCGTCACACGCATGACCTAATTATGAGGTCAGATTTTAGTTAGGGGGGTAAAAGGGCTCTATATAACGTATCCAATACCGTAGCTCGATGCGAAGCGTATGAACTTCATTGAAGTCCATCTGTCTGTTGTTGTTTTATAAATCATACAACGATGTAATCAATCATTCCCCACGGCGTGTTCAAATTATTGTATATATTTTGTACGATACGTATATTGTGCTTTGATAAACCAATTTCGCGGATGTATGTCGTCGCAGTCTCGGCCATAGCATTAATCGTATATCGTATACCAATCACCCATTAACGATATTTGCATAATTCTGACGCTTGTAACGATGTTAGTCATCGTCACGTGCCCATACAACAAGATGCGTTTCTCTCCAAGCAGGCGCCTGTTTGTTACGATTACCATAGTGTATCTATTAACTTTTATTTTAATTGATATTACCACGAGAATCTCGAAACATGCGTTTTAACAGTTATTAATACCTCAGTATCGACATACATATTTTCGGCTGTTTTTCATTCACGTCTGTTTGTGCCGTTGCGAGTCTACCCGTTCCCACAAAAATTAGGCACAGTCACACCGCGGTATGTTTCTCTTACAATCGTGGCATACCACCTAGTTCATGTAATAGGCAGAATTCAACTTCGGTACACTAACAATCGGCATTAACCTCGTATCTTCATTCTATAAAGATCATAAATAATGTTAGCTAAAATAAAGCTAGCTACTAACTGCCATAATTATTAAGAACAGAAACGTAACGTATTGTATTGTCGGGACGGTTTTAGCCCTATAATTATTGGTCTCTTAAATTGTGCTTACGTATTGGTGCATATTGTCTGAGAATTATGTATTGTGTTATTTTGATATGTTCGTATTACCATACTAGCGTAAGGAGCGGATACATGGAATATGTTTGAATTTATTGGATGTCGTGAGCAGCTGTCCCTTTATTGTTTCTCAGTTCGACAGACCAGCGGATAATTGTTATTGTCGCGTTATTGATGTTAATTTAACCCTCTCGTGTTCTTGTTATTTTGTGATGTGTATTTTATTTTCTGCTAGCACACGACACGCGAAATCACTGGTGGACAAGTCAAAAATTTACTCGGCATCTGCATGTCATCCAAAAAAAAAAAGAAAAACGCAGGCTTTTTTTAGCTCAACCTCAGCTTATGCTCAGTAAGCTTTTCTGATCGGAGTTCGTCCGTCGTCCGTCCATCCGTCCGAGGTTAACATTTTCTTAAAAAATTCTTTTCTTAAGAACCACCTATCGCAGAAGTCTGCTATTTGGCAAATGTTTTTTTGGGGTTCGTTTCCTCTAGATTGTTCATGGTATCGTCATCGCACCTAATAAAAAAATTTTTTCTCAAGAGCCGGTTATCACAGAGGTCTGCAATTTCGCAGATATTGTCCTTGGGTTGGTCTCCTCTAGATTTGGTCATGCTATCAGCCTCGCAGCTAAGGGAAGTAACTTCTGCCGATGTTCATGTTTTTCTTAAAAAAATCTTATCAAGAACCGCTTATCGCAGAGGTTTACCATTTAGCAAATATTGTCCTTGGATTAGTCTCCTCTAGATTTGATCATCATATTGTCATGGCAGAAACCTATGTCTATGTTTGCATTTTTACTTGAAAAATCTTTTCTCGACCACCCTTCATCGCAGAGGTCTGCCATTCGGGAGATATTGTTTTTGTAGGTCTCATTCAGATTTACCTAGGGCATCTCTGTTCAGGCAATTAGAGGTGATTTCTGCCAAAGTTTATTCACAAATCTGTACTTTCTAGTTTCAGTATCTTATAGGGTATTTTCAGGTTTTTTGTTTGTGATATCAGGGAGTCTCCATCTCTTCTCGTTCTTATATCAAGATGGCCTCCTTGGCCTCTTGTTTTGTCTTTTTCTCTTTTTTCAGGTGAGCGTCTCAAGGCCTCCTTGGCATCTTGTTAATGGTAGTAAATAAATGTCAGACGCACTTACAATGCAAGTCCTTCTGATTTTATTCAGTATATGTATTACATAGGCCTACAGAAATCCATCCGAGTGGAGGGCGCAAGGAAAATCCCCACCAAAGGCTGATTCGAACTTGCAACCCTCGGCATAAAACCATTCTCCTCATTACAACACCATACAAAGTTAACTTCACACGTTGACATCAAATTTACTCACGTAAATTTACTACTCCGACGCTTAAAAAGTCGTAGATGGCGAAGCCCTCCTAGACCCATTTCTAATTACGATATGAATCCAAAATTCACCTGTATTTTACACATCTCACCAGGTATAAATTCACGCTTATATATGTAACTTCTATCTACCGAACATGGAACGTACAGATCTTTTGAACGTCGTCTTATCATTTAAATCGTGTCGTATCCATCGTACTATATCCGTATTGATGTCAGTCAAGTGTGCGGTCACTGGATGGGTCGGGGTGTTTTCGGTCTATCTCCGTGTAAAATTTGATTAAGGCTTTTCAATCTTATCAAGTTGTTTTTGTAAATATTTATATACATAATATAACGCTTTCAAGTTTTTCGGTGATGGCGTTGGTTTTATCAAATGAGTAATTGACCTTATAGATATAGATATAATCTAAAAGGAAATTACCATTTTAGTAAGTTTAATAAAGTCTAACTAAAGCCATCTGTTCATTAGAAAGTGATATTCAACTTATATATGCTGGGTCTGTGACTCCTCGACTGTTTTACTGGTTGTGTTTGTGTGTATTGGGCATGTGTTGTCGACTCCCTCTAGACCGAAGAAACCGCTTCGATTATTATACGTGTTAATGGAGAGTAAATAACTGTCAGTATCATCGCAACGAAGTTTTTATTCACAGAGTTCATGTTTTGCTTTTATTTACTGTCATTGATTGAAAATTCGCACGATAACTCTAGTCAATATTATTGTCTTCCGTTTTCTCAGACAACTTTCACTCGGCCAGTATTAGTTTGCTTTATAGTGCAAGTATTTAAGAAACGCCCGTCTTAGTTTGTATTGATGTATCGGAAGCTCAATATCATTGGTGGGCTTGATTAACCAATCAAAACTAGTGAGTATGAATTTTTGTGACGCTGTTGTATAGTGTCAAAGTTCATATTGTTTAAATTAGACAATTTAAAATTAGTTCGTACCCTTGGTTTGTCGTTGTTCTTTTCGGTTAGCTTAAGAAGTGGGTTTATTTTGTTCAATGGTGTCTATCAAAACGAATAAAGATGTGATCACTTCATTGATTGGCGTTTCGTTATTCTTCAAATTCCAGTTTGTCCTTTCCAAAACAAGTCTTTAGTGTCATTTACAAACACAGGTGTTAGCTCATCAACCATAAACAAATCGAGGATGGCGAGAAAATCACTTGTACAGAGTGTACAGAGCATATAAAACTTTCACTCTGAATATTCAGTAGTGAATCCTTGTCTTAATGGGGCGCAGCCATAATGCTTAGTGCATAACCGAAGATAAATAACCAGGGTGAAGTTGCCGGAGATAAATGACCAGAGATAGATACCGATCACATTTTGGTTTTGCCGCCGCGGCAAAAACCGTATAACCGCCTGCAACAACCTGTATGTAATGAAATGGAAAACAAAAGTAACATAAATAATAATAATAAATAGGTTACTTAATATACCGCTCTATGCCACGCGAACGTGCTCTAAGAGCGGTTCATAGTTCAGAATATAGTGGAGGGATTTAAGCACGCAGCATAACTATGTCAGCCAGTTAACGTGACTCGGAGAAGAGATGGGTCTTGAGTCGTTGCTTAAAAATAGAGAAGGAAGGTATGGATTTAATTTCAAAGGGAAGATTATTCCATAATATAGGACCCGTAAGACGAAAGCAGCGACTACGGGTGGTAGAAAGACATAGCAATACAACATTTACCTCGTCAGCCTTGTTTTCTGACTCGCTTGATTCAGGCCCAATATCGGCGCGATGGATCGTTGTGTATCGATGATCACGATGCAGGAAATCAGTAGCGTTATCTGTTATGGAACAATACGAATGCAATATGGCGACAATTACTATTACAAGAAACCAAATTTTATCAGAGGTAATGCATAACTTGTGAGATTATAATTTCACTATGTAGAAAAGTTAAATATTAGCCATCGTCTTTGTATTTGCATTTGATTAGATACCCCTAAATTGCCTTCGCCGATTATATAATGATTGTGTCTTTTCGGTATAATGTTCTTGAATGGGCTCTCTTCACTCGATCTGGACGGACCAGACCTATAATAAAACCCAATCATTCGCAATGCTGGAGTATGTCCTTACCCGTAGGATTTATTTTCTATATTATCGCAATTTATGTGTTTTAAATCGTTCATCGCCATAATTGTCGACGCCGCCGTCATAAATAAATAGACAAGTTAATTGAGCTTGCCTACGTCTTAATAACAAGGAAACTTTATCCGGGACTTCTTCACGCTTTACGTGTCGTCGTCGACCAACAATCGTCTTGGTTATTACATCGGAAAAGGTGTTGTCTAACGCAATCTAGTTTACCGCTTTGCGTCACTTTTGAAATGAAATGAATTAAATGAAATTTATTTGTTTTAAGTGTACTTATTAGCAGAGCTGTCAAACACACTTTACATGAAACAATAGCCTAATGGTCTAAGACTATAATTCAATTACTTTAACTATATAAAATTAACTTCTAACAGTATACCGGTAATACAGATCAATGGCAGATCCAGCTATGTACATTTACAGTGGGCGTGAAATGGGTCACAATGTTAATACGGTGGACAGTAGAACAAATATCGAAAAAAAGAAATCATATGCAGGCGAAGTCGCCATCAATATGAAGAATTAGTGAAAAAAAGAAACAGTCAATCTCCCTTTGAAAGTGTTGACTCTCGGTAAATTAATAAAGTACTGTTGAACTATCTCGTGAAAGCAATGCTAAATGAAAATGTGTTTTGAGATCGCTTTTAAATTGGCTGACAGATGTAGATTGTCGAATATAGGCTGGGTGTGCATTGAAGAGGCGGGGTGCAGCAGCGTAGAAATCACGATCCCCAAAATTAACATGTTTTGTCCGAGGAACTGCAAGTGTGAGGGAAGAAGACGAGCGGGTTGAACGCACGGACGTGTTGATTGAGATTGTCGAGGACAGATAAGAAAAAGCCTTTCACGCTCTCATTGTTTCAGTGGAAATATGAAATACCAAAAGCCTAGAATTTAGAGACATTATTTACCCCCGTAAGTCTTGGTACTAATATGTAGTCTGATAAACATTCGCTTGTGGAATTAATCTTCTCGTTATTGCTGAAGTGACATGTCCAAGGACTGAATGCCAAGAATCTGCGAGTCTTACGGTCTTCTCCCGCTTATCTTACAATATTTTTCTCGCGTTTGATACACGATGTGGTCGTGAAAGGCCAAACGTCTGCTGTACACTAAGATTTAGACTGAGCTGATTCACTATTTGATTATTTCCTCTCTACAAAAAACGAGGCTGACTGTGTATATTTAGTTACATAATTATCACAATCTAGACGACAGGTTCATCATAGCCTATTGTCACATACATGTATAATGTATGTAATAATAGGGTGGGATTAAACCGTTTTCTGCGCCAATATTGGTCCTTTACAAAGATAATCTAAGTAAATGGGGGTTAACATGGCGAACAAATTAATATTATTCTATCATTGTTGGAAAAGACCGCGGTGAAAGTCTATGGGCAGACAGTTGACTTTCGTATATATAAACAACTGGTCTTAAATGCACCGTGAAACCCTACATATGATAGTTGATGTTTATTTACCATGAGATAACAAGGCAGGGGGTAGGTAAGCCTTATTCACACCATCCAGAAAGCATCAGAACACAATCACTTCAGAGTTCGGAACCCGTTACAAAATCGCAGTACAAACTGCCCTGGCCGCCATAGTGGAGGACGCGTTTCCCCTAACACCTAGAGGTAGTATTCTACCTCAGATTAGGGGGTCGAACCAGGGACTTCAGGATTCAATTTCCACGATCTAACCACTACTCTAAGTAGTAACTACTAGGCCCATAGACACATATAATACAAATACAATGGTTGCTGAGGATAAAATAACTGCGCGTTATCGGCACTCCCGATGTAACTAAACCAAACAACTAGAGGTTATCTACACAAGATTCAAATAACGACCCACTTAATGGCACATTCAGCATATCTAATCGAGAACTAATATTTGAGTATCGCCAGATACCGCGCGCACCTTATAATCTCACAATAATAAAAGCCCATCAGTGGAGACGTTCTGTATGTTATAGGCGTTTCATAATGACTCGCTAGTTACGCAAGTATCTGATATAGTCTCGCGAAACACTGCTTCGATCGTCGTCTCTCCAGTTTGCAGGTCTTACTTATGATTTTTTAGGTTGTAGTTAAATATTGCTATGTATCAGGGAAAAAGCGAGATTTTACGCTACTTTATTGATGGCAGCAAATGTAGGTTGTACTCACACTATTGCTAATCCTCATACCTCTTGGAATTTTTTACAATAACCAGTGTGTTATTTGCTTTACGCAAATTTTTAAATTTTTTTTAAGCACGGAAATATAAAGCTGATTTCTTGTAGTGGAAATCGTTTTTTTTTTGGAAATTCCAACCTCTCGCACGAAAAACTTCTGTTTCAACCGCTACACCACTGGCGTCTGTGTATAAGAAGTGCATTATATCGTAAAGCGTAGTCTAAAGGAGTTATAATGTACACAAACAGGGGGTTAAATTAAAAATTAGACTGAAATTGATTGGCTGATTGGCCGATTCGGGTCCCATCAGAGGTATAGGTTTTTTCTGTGCATTTCTCTCCCAACTAAAAATTGAGTTTTCGAATGAGGATTAGGTTTT
>WURV02227499.1:0-10129 GCA_011762755.2 Epimenia babai | reverse complement strand
CTAACAGAACCACACTGCAAGGGCTACCCAGACCCCCATGGGCAATGGGGTTTAAGGCGCTTTCAGCCCGAAAAACGACGTAGACTCGTTAGAACGGGATGTGAACCAGGGACCCCTGGATTCAAAGTAAAGCGCTCTAACCACTACGCCAGCTGCCCCCGGGGGGAGGTATAGGTAAAGTACATAATTCATTGACCGCAAGTACCAACCAATATTTGCTTTCAGATGCGGTTTACAATGAAATGTTTATGGCAGCTATTAAGCGCATATACAATACCTTCGACACGCGCATATCACCCCGCTAAGGATAATATCGAGCATCTACCTATTATGAAGACCGTTTTACTCCAGCAATCGGAGATAAATGACTTGCTGGGGATCATCGCAGAAAAGTCGACCGGTGGGAGGTTTCGAACCGGCGATCTTTCGGTTACGAGTCCGATGTTCCCACCACTAGACTAACCCCTTAGGAGAGACAAAAGGAGAGTATCGAATACACTGCGCTTTCGACCACCGTCACAAACCTGTACGATTTACGATGTATTAACGATAACTTCCACGAACGCGCCCGCTATTCAGAACTCAATCACTTAGCGGCGCCCGGTCGCAAATTTCACGCGCAAACAAATATTTAATCTTTGGCCCGGACTAGTACAAATATTAAGATTAAATCACGCCAAAATTCGCCGCAGAACCAATTCCAGGAAACCGACATTCTTTATAAATCGCCCTAATTTGTCAACTTTCGCTAGCATCCTAATTTCGCGTAAAAGGAGAAATTCCCGTTGGCACCGGCGTGTTTATGAAATTAGGAATTAATAACCGAAGGCAAGAGTTCTGTATAGGGAAGAAAAAACCCGCCTTTAAATCGAGTCTTTTGTCAGAGGCTATTGAAATCAAGCGGCAACCAACTGTAGATCTGTTTGACATTTCCCTCTGGTTTTCATCGAGCTATAGACTTCCCTCGTTTAATTGAGTCTTCGAGACTCTGGAAGACTCGATTAAAATTCTGGACCTTCTTAAATGAACGAGTTACCAGATCTTCAAACGCGCTAGGGATAGAGCATGCGATTGGTTGGTTTGTGCCATCACGTGATACAAATCCATTTTACACGATGATAAAAGCAGTTATAACAACATTTATAATGCGCTTTCATCTAAAGAGATGTTTGTCCCTGTCTAAAGTGTCCTTGAAAACTGCACTTAACGACGTAAATTAACGTAGGCTACGTAAAATTATCATCAATTGACCTCTCGCATAATTGCGCTTTTATCGCCCAGGTCATGTTATAGTAATTTAGGCTTTCAAATGTGCCTCAAACTCCGTACTGTGTTTATTCGTCTATACCTTCCCTCCTCTCAACGACTCTTTTCGTCCCTCTCCCATTCCGCCCCTCCATCCCTGCCTCCACCCCCTCTCTCTGTCTCTCTCTCCCTCCCCCTCTCTCGATAGCACTTCAGGTTTTTATTAAAGCTACTATTACAATTAATACCAACAGCGTTAGATGATCAATAACCGAGTTGACCACACATACATTATACGGGGCATGACATTAACAACATCACTTTATTAAAGAGTATGATAGCAACGGAAATATCCCATTGATTGGTGTGACATTAACAAGGATGAACTGGTTAGCTTTACTGTGGAATGAGTAACATGGTAACGATGTGGGACAGGCGGTGACAAAAGACTCGTACAAATCGCCCATCACTAACTTCGTCGAGATTTGCTACCGGAATTCAAAACCCGGGAATCGAGAGGCGCCACACATCGCGGAGTGGTTAGGGGTCGACAACGGATATGAAAAGCGGTGTATTAGAGAGCAGAGGACGGGTCGCGCGTGCCGGGTCAAGGATGAAGCGACAACGAGGTGCAGTCGCGACAAATAACAATTTCCTGGCGGTTAATATAGCGGTGAGTAAAGTGATCCGGGCACGTTTGTGCCGCGCTAAAGGGTAGGGTAGGCGTGTAACGACGTTGGGAGGAAACTGACATATAGGGGGTGGGGAGTTACACCTTACACTTCGAGATTAGCTTAGACACCAAATAACAATGGAGCATACTCATATCGGAGTGTTGATAGAGAAAACCGGGCATCTCAGTCGATAAATGTATTATGTCTAGTGCTGCTCGAAGAAAAGATCGTTCTCGTGTGATCATTGTAAACCTCGGCGTGGTTCTCCTTAAACAAGAAGGGAAAGTATCTTTTTCATACCGATTGGTGGGAGCTATCTTAATCAGGGGTCTCGAAGATTTCGGGTCTTACGGATTTATATAGCAATCAACTATTTTATTATTATTTTCTGTAATTTTATACAGTGTTTTGTGCCCTAGCACCTACTACGGTGGAAAGAATGACATAATGTCAGTTGTTTCTCGGTATTTTCCGAATTTGTAGGATACTGCGCCACATAAATACGCGCGATTTATTGGAGAGGTGAGACCGAAATCACCCCCAACCCGACACGTCTATGCCGTCTTGGCTAATTAGCCGAGATTTGTATGAGAGAGGGCGTTTATAAATCGTTCCGTACTCGTTTAGTCAGCGCCCATGTTTGATCGGCGCCGACACGAGAAGTCAACTGCGGAAATTAGGAAAGCGATACGTGCAGCCTTTACAAACGCGAGGCAAGCGGCGTTCAAAGATCGCTCGTTGGTCGGTCGTGCGATCGATTTTGGGGCGAACTAAGGTTTTTTAATGGAACAGATCGAGGCTGAATAATTTTCTGTTGGCACAGAAGGTATATGCTGTAATGTAAATGTGTCAATATGAAGGCTAAATTCAACTTTTATATACCGCAAAATGCTGTTTATAGTTGCTGTTTACAGCAGTGACTTCGCATGGATACTGCACAATATATGTTCGTAAATTCATGCTCCCTCCCTTAAGGATTTGTACGGCCTGTAGCCACGCGTTGCGCACTTCGTGACTGACGAATGTGACCGTACTGTCTCTAAACACGTCACTGTGACTCTCACATCCTCAGCCTAGTAACACATCACCTAGTATCCATGTCAAAACGTAGGCTACTCTATGCGTAGGAGTCGTATTTGCTGCTGTCATGCAAACAAAACGATAGCTTGCGACTGATAGGTGTGATAATATCATATAAGAGCTACAGGTAAATAGATCAAACAAACGCAGTGTCCTTCGTAACATTTAATTGGTTTACTAGTGAATAAATCGATAATTGTTACAAAATCGAGTTACATAATTAGTTGTTACATAGAGTTAACAAAACGACAGCCATACTTTACAGAGAGAAATGAAAACAACGAAATAACGAAATGAATACGATACGATAAAGGGAGATAAAGGGAGATATATGGTAACAGTTTAAATCGTTCGATAAATCGATCAATCCAACAAATGAACCAATCCACGATCTATTATCCAAACGCACAATCTCACAATCAATCCAACAAATGAATGGATCAAACCAACAATGGAATCAGTTCGCCAAACAAGTCACCCACACGCAACTATTTTCGTCTATCGACGTTCACGTTATATGTAACGGGTCAAAACATAAAACGCAACAAGAGCTATTTTGACACGTGTAACAAAAGTTTAACTGATGGGAAACATGTGACAACGTACGGAACCTTCGCGATGTCAGAGTTAGTTCGTGAGTTGGAGAGGTACCACCGTTCGAAAACTTGAAATATCACGTTGGGCTATCAGGATTTATGAGCTCGGGCCGTTTTTACAGAGAATTCAGACATAAAAATGTTCGAAAGACAAAAATTAGTTCCATGTCTCGTGAGATACGATGGACGAACGTGTGCCGGTGACCCAGCGCATGGAACCCGTACAATATGGGACGAATGGTGTTGCACAGGGAGTGGTAATGAGTCCGTGACGATTACTGGGGTACTTTTAGATAGATAGCCAAGGACGTATTCAATGACAATGTCGACTTATTGCAAAATATCTCGTTTATTTGGTGCTACGTTGCGTATTGTCTTTAGACTAATAGTTTCTATCGGAAAACCCAAACTAACTAGTAATATGCAGTACGGGGATGTTGGTAAAACAAACATCGAACGGCGGGACGGAAGGTCATTGCGAAATCGTTGTGGTAATTGCCACGAAGGATGGGGCGTAACGTTTATGCGAGCGATCCAATGTGGTTGATGTGAACAGCCGGAAAAATGCATATGAAAGTCGTCGCTTTCGGTGGGGTGCGAACCCACGACCATGGGATGGCGGTTCTGTTGGTCTATTAACGCAATTCCAAAGACAGATCCATGGCTCAAGTTGGTGGAGCACCAGATTCTCCAAAGATGGATGGCGGGTGTGGGTCTCGGATCTCTTATTATATATGACAGGTCAACCTAACGTCTTAAGATTGGATTCATCTTAATACACGAGGTCGGAGTCGTACTTACGATCGAAAATATTTAATTGTATTTTGAAAAGTCTGTTATTCAACAATTAGTTCTAGAAAGTGCCCTACCTCTAATGTCATGTCCGTGTTCGCTATCTTTACCATATTTACGTAAATGTGAATAAATTTAATGTAAATATTATATCTGTTATAAGAAAATGCAGGACCATTCCAGGCTTAGGTTTATTCGGAGGGGGTTTTCCCTTTTGCGCCAATCTGCGTTTTAGAGTATTTCCTTTTTCCGCCAAATTCAAATTGTCTATATGCGCCAACAAAAATGACCTTATGCGTCAAACAAAATTGGTCATTTGCGCCACTGTATATGTCTAAAGTAGTCGCATAAATTGTAATGAAAACATTTACAGGGGGTATACGTCGGGATTCCAGACGACGACCTATATAAAAATGAACAGTATCATTGCACCCGCAAAGAAAGTCGTCTTCAACTACAACCCAAAGACTTTCATAGTAATCAGAAAATGCGACTGAAAAACGATGAATTTACCAATCACCTCAGAATTCCTTCGATCCAATGATATAATACAAAACTTTTATAAATTTTAACCCTTGCACTAATTAACGTTTGTAATTTAGCACGTGTTGTATTCATCTCTCGGCAGCTGTCATGTGCATAAAATGAATAACGGAAATGGGTACTTATTGCTGGCGCAAAAGGGTGTTTGTAATGGTGTCTCTGACCACTTTTACTGGCGCAATAAGGGACCTAATTTTTTTTTACGAATGTCTGAAATTAGCGCAAACCCATTTGGAGTTTCCATAAATCAAAAATCTTTCTGACAGCTACGATAATAATAATTTTATCAAATATATCCGATTGCTACTGTTGTTCATTAAACGACGCCTGTAATGTAGGCCGGTATGAGCATTGTGTTCAAGTTCGGGTGGAGGGAAAAAAGATATCGGACAGTCACGAAAGCAACTGGTGCTACAAGAATCAGCGACCAAATAATACTAGAGACCGCCATATATAGGCGTTTTGTATGAACGGCGATACATTTCCAGACGACGTTCAGTGTTTTACCTTCCCCCTAAGTCGATCGATATGCGCCATTGACCTCTCGGGATGAAGGGCGGTTTTTGTCGTTTTATTTTTACAATCGACGAGAGCGATTACATTGGGCTTTATGGATCAATATACGTTTTTAACACGCCCAAAATGTTGGGCGTGTTAGATAAACGCATTCCTCGATGAATTAACGCAAGATGCGCAATAAACGAAAGAGTGGTCATGTGACGATTTTCGCTAGACACGATCAACAAACAAGTGTGCGGTTGTTATTTAAAGGAATTTACGACTGGAAGCGTGTTATCCAGGTTTATTTTTATATGCGTGACCCTTTAAAGTTGCCATTTTATTAAGATACCTGTAATCCAGAGAAATTTGTTACGGTGACCCAATATACGAACGGGCCCAAATTTCGCTTATCAAATTTGGTACAAACAACAACTATTCAACGTACATAACGACGCGATGTCCGCTAGGGTCGTTTCACACGAGACAATCACACATTACGATTGACCAGCAAGTCAGCGGACGAAACATAAAACCCCGACATGAAAGTGCGTTAGAGCACAGTAACAACAGCCACCGATGGAATAAATTAATTCAAGATATGTACAGACACGAGCATTAGAGCATTATTTCATCGTGCAAATCGAGTAGAGAACGTTATACAAACAACCCGTCATATTAACCCTCGAACACACGAGGCCGCAATACCGGGAGAATGCTGCGATATTCAACCACGAAAACGCGCTGCACCATAAAACTGTAAACATTATTATGGAGTTGTTGGTTGCCCGCAAAAGGCCGTAAAGTTGCTACTTCCAGGAGTTATTGGTTGCCTGCAAAAGGCCGTAAAGTTGCCACTTCCAGGAGTTATTGGTTGCCTGCAAAAGGCCGTGAAGTTGCTACTTCCACTTTAATACAACAATTCTGTCTTTCTGTAGCACCGGATCCTCTACCCCGACTCCTCTCTGTCCCCAGTCGCTACCCGGATCTCGATTTTCCCTAATCTACAGTGAACTCGTCGCCTTTACGTCTATACAATACATATACTCTTGTCTAACTTCACGTCCCTCTTATCAAAGAATCGTTGCCTTTGGACATTGACCATCCACATACAACCTTCAGTGAGTTTTGTAGACTTATTGTAAAAATGAAGTCAGGACCATACAACGATCATATTAGTTTTTCCGCATACCTACGAGTTGACACATAACGACACGTACTGCTAACTGTGCAGCAACCGTCTGCCCCATAAAATCTCTCGCCGATTGCCAAAAGACCTCATGGCCAAAAGACCTCACGGCCAGACATGGGACACAACAGCTAGCATCTCACCCCGCCGCGGTATCAGAGACAGACAGAAAACATCTAGTGTACACTTCCCAAGTTTGGTTTCCACTGCTTTAAAACGGTTTCAAACTACAGCGCAGCAAAATTTGCGTTTTATAACTACCAAACTAGGTTGTCGCGTACATCAGTAAATACGACGCAGAAAACCTAAAAAATATACCCACGTACGATTTACGTACCCAAACATAAACTTTAATCGTTCTAACCATGATTTATAACATAAACTTCGACGTAATTTCAGTGCTACACGAAAAGTTGTCACAAATCGAGGTGCATAGCTAAGCTCATATTCACGGTAAGGAAAACTTGTCTAATGGTATGTGATACAGACGCAGCAGAGAACAGAAGACGATGTGAAATAAAAGGTTTGTAAACGTCCATGAAACTGAGTCAATGAAAAATTAGCGACGGTCAAAAACTGAATCAAGAGGCGAGTATGACGCATGACAGTAAAACAGACCTGTGATGGTTTACATCGACTAAACAGAACTGTGGCGGTTTACATCATAGTAGACAAAACGGATCCGTGGTGGTTTACATCGCAGTAAACAGACCTGTGGTGGTTTACATCGCAGTAAACAAAACCGACCTGTGGTGGTTCACATCACAGTAAACAAACAGACCCGTGGTGGTTTACATCGCAGTAAACAGACCTGTGGTGGTTTACATCGCAGTAAAGAAAAGATACCTGCGGTGGTTTACAAAGCAGTAAACAAAACAGACCCGTGGTGGTTTACATTACAGTAAACAGACCTGTGGGGGTTTACATCGCAGTAAACAGACCTGTGGTGGTTTACATCGCAGTGAACAAAACACACCTTACATTAATAACAATATGTCAAAAATATATCAGTGCCTCAACACAATCGAGTAAAGGCCAATTCAAACACGATGATTGTTTCATAGTACTCTCGTTCAGCAGATGCTTCACGGATGCTATACTCCCATTCATGGTAGCTGAGATAGTGGCTTGTTTTTAGTTTCAGTATACCGTGGTTGTCTACAGTCTATGTCGCGCTAACTACAAGTTTAGAAAACACATTTCCAGAGCAAAAAATCTCTACATCATGACTCTAATGATGTGAATAAAGATATTTCGGGCCACCCTACATGTGCACATTTTTTTCGGGCCACCCTACATGTACATTTTTTCGGGCCACCCTACATGTACACATTTTTTCGGGCCGCCCTACATGTACACATTTTTTCGGGCCACCCTACATGTACACATTTTTTCGGGCCACCCTACATGTACACATTTTTTCGGGCCACCCTACATCTACATATTTTTTCGGGCCACCCTACATGTACATATTATTTTGGGCAATCCTACATGTACATATCATTTGAGGCCACCATACATGTACATTTCCCCACGGTTCTGTACCAATCAACTCCCATTTAGGCTTTTGATAAATGAAAATAACTTCTACTCACTTTAACAAACGCACGTAAAACGTACAACGAAGACGAACTTGCGCTTACAGTTCATACAACAACAGAGCGACATACAGTAAATAAGTTATATAAATAAAAGTAAAATCCTCGCATTAATCCAAATGCTTAAATGCTTATCGTCTACATCACCGTGTATATGATATGAGCCGGATTATGATCTTTTGAATAGCATGCGTTCGTAACTCGTGATTCAAGTATTTACAAGGATAAATGGATAAATAGGAAGGGGTGTGGGGGGGTGGGAGAGGGGGAGGTAATTGTGAAACATCGGGATTACAGACTAACTACGGTGTTATGTAGTTATAGGTTATTGTGCAAATTTATTAGATATGGACAGGTGTGAGCAGGTAGGGTAGCCGCGTTAAATAGCTTTTAAGACTAACAGAAATTTATTAGATATGGACAGGTGTAATCAGGTAGGGTAGCCGCGTTAAACAGCTTTTAAGACTAACAGAAATTTATTAGATATGGACAGGTGTAATAAGGTAGGGTAGCCGCGTTAAATAGCTTATAAGACGAACAGAAATTCATTGCAACACTAGTTTTCGCATCCACAAGGGATGCGTCATCCGATAAATCCGACAAATTTTCGTTAGTCTCAAAACGGCGTTAAATCATTTGTTCCGTTATTCAATCGTAAACCGGGTAATTGTATTTTCTTTTGATTAAATTTAACTAATGTAAGAAAAATTTAGACATGATAATTGAAATGATAAATGTTAATCCGAAAGTACCCGAAAATATTGCGTGTGATGTCGTTGTATGAATCTTGTATAAAACCTTTGAGAGAAACGATAAATTAACAGGTTTACCAGGTGACTGTTGTGGCTTCCTGTGGAGTAGGTACCAACTGATAATTGTGGGGTGGCATTCGAAGGATGGCTCATTTGACCCGTTGTTCTACGCATAAAATTATTTACTTTTACCGGATATAGTTGCTATAAGAATGATTATATAAATTAACGCGAGGAAAATATTTAGCCGATTTAACCGAGGTTCGGTGATCCAGCTTGCCCTGACTACCCTTAATGGGTTATTAAAAAATGTTACAATAGGTGAATATTTTAATAATTATACCAGGTAAATTTCGATATCGACGGCTTTATAGTTGTTAATTAGTTCGTGTCTTTTGGGTATACAGCGGCATATAAAGTCGTATGGAGAAGCAAATATCTTCGAACGATCCGAGAAGGCGTGAAACTATCCATTTAAATATACTTCTGTATCATGTAAATCAAGTTACGTACATCGATTCCCGTGGATAAAGGGAGACAACAATGAATTTGCGTGCGATGAAAAATTAGTAAGTATGACAACACTGTAGACAGAAATCGCGTGATAATCCGGTAGGTAAGATGAGGGCGACGAGTGCAGCGTTGAATAGTCGAGAATGACTCAGTTATGTGATGCTTCTGAACCCGTGGCAGCCCGTCGTAGCCGTGAAGTGACGTCGTATATCGCCGAGACGTGATCGTGGCAGATGTCACGTAGACGCTAGCGGATGACTCCCAGACGTGCAGACGTCTAGCGTAGTATTTTTTCCGACGTCGCTAAATTAGGTCGAAGCGCGTTAATTAATGACGGTCAGTTTCACCGCGGGCGGACGGACGGACCGACGCCCGCTTCAGATGGCGTCGACGGGCGTGACCTTTCCGCTGCTCGTCTGGGCTTCCGACCGTTTTATATACAGATTCAACAGCTTCATCTGAAACACGCAAAAAGACTGATTCTTAGAAATCTGTATTGTAGATGCCTGAATCACAGATACCCGGGTCATAAAAATATGCATCATACACATCCGGGCCATAGAAATCCGGGTCATAGAAATCCGGGTCATAGAAATCCGGGTCATAGAAATCCGGGTCATAGAAATCCGGGTCATAGAAATCCGGGTCA
>WURV02227488.1:0-24716 GCA_011762755.2 Epimenia babai | reverse complement strand
CGTGAGTGTAGCGACAAATTCGGGAAAAGCGACGACGAAGAAGAGAAGAAATAAACGCGCGATCTTCATTCGATAATCGGGGAATATCGTTATCATATACTATTGAAATTAAAATATATTTCTCAATGACTGTTTTAGATGTACAGTGTTGTAGATATCTTTACATGATATACCGTATTTGAAAGCTCTATCCGAAACACGCCCACTAGAGGCAGGGGACGAATCTGGACGTGGACACCAGGATAATACTCGCGATTACCGAAGCTTGTTTAACTCTAAGTTATGATAAAATACATTATTAATACGTCAAAACATCCTACAATTTCGAGTGACAACGCTTGGAATGTAAAACGTATATAGCATTATGATGACTCATCGTAGATCTGAATACTATGAAATATGAAAAAGATATGAGTCAACACATTATAAACTAACTCCATAACCAGCATTCGTATACATTACCTACTTCGCCATGTGTAACTATACCACTGTCGGTCTTCCATAGTCTTTAAAGAGTAACCTCCCTTATTTACCTACTTCTATTCTAGCAGGAAGCTAAATCGGCAAAATTTATCTCTTTAAAGTTTTACAACATTTTCAATCACTGTCCAAATTTTGAAATAATATACTCGAATGATATAACTCATATATTATGACCACAAGTTGCGGGTAGACGCTATCGACGTTTAAGAGTCAAAAACTAATCAACGCAGTTTTTACCTGATAAGGATAAAGCGTTTATATATTATTTTTATTATACATATTTTTAATAGCGAGATCTTTGCAATTGCTACTGTTAGGATACCGTCGATATATTACCAAGCCGCAATTTAGTTATTTCTGATATATCTGATTTGATTATGTCTCGTTTCATTCGCGCCACGGAAATCCCACGGCAGTTCGTGGTGTGACTGCGAGTTGATAGTTTTAAGTTGATATTGAAGAGTTCACGTACCTGATGTAGAAGTGTCTAGCAATTAATACATGCGAGATATTCGCGCGATTTACAGATCAGCAAAACGAAAAATATCAAATATAAAAACGGAAATTTCTCAGCGTTTTATTAGCCGGTTGGGTATTTTATGATAAATTTTGTCAAACATACGGCTATCGTAATATCAACGTGTATTACAATCGACGCGCGATGCGAGACATCTAACTGACGCGATATTGAATTCTGAAGAATGAACAATTTACCACTGTGACAGTAGGCCGCAGGCTAGCTTATGCTGATTTATACGATCATACCGTTGCGTGACAAACTGACTCAAAATTGCATGAGATATTGGTGAGTGAATCAAATTTGACCCGAATATGTAAAGGGAATTCGAGGGGATTTATAAAAGAAACTTTAACTTTCAAATCACCGCAAATATTTCTGTACTTCTATCCTCAACCATTTTTTTAAAGATCGCTGTAACCGATCGCTGTAACCGATCGCTGTAACCGTTTACCTTTAATATCGCTGTAACATTTTAGTGTAGCATCTTTACAGCCGTTTCATTGTAATATTACTATAATCATTTCTTTGCGTCGCCGCAACCAATCCGTTGTTACGTCGCTTCCATGTTCTGTAACATATATTTTTTGGTGTAACACATCTGCAATAGTTCTCATACCTGTATTCATTCCGTTCCCACGTCGCCGCAAACGTTTTTTTATGGCATCGCTGTTATTAGCTTGATATCATCGCCGTATCTAACTTTTTCGTTTTACTGTACCATCGCTGACCTATTCCAAAACAAAAAACCTGCTATGTGTTAATCGAATTATACTCCTTATTTTATTCGTATTTTATATTTACTGACGCACTGTAAGGGTGATGCACATCATACAGGCACGCGCCCTACAGGCAGTAGTTCATCACCCTGTATAGGAATGTAGGGGACGTTCATTCATTTGTCTCCCTAAATTTCAGTTGAGGATCACATCCGACCGTTTTACGACGTTGGAAAAAGCGAGCGAAATATAAACGGCATCTATCACCTAGATCTAGAGGTTGCTAAGAGTGCATTTACATTATCCGATTTTTCGGTAGTGGTTACCGCTTCCAACTCCCGCCTCCGAGTTTACACCAAAAATACAACTGTTTTGAAGTTCGGTCTGGTCCTAAAATTTCCAAAAGTGGGGCGGGGGCTTCAACCAATGAACGAATAGTGTCAAGCACGTGACCCTCGCCGTATCTTGTTTCACTCGATTACATAATGGCGCCGAAATTGGATTTTAAATTATCGGACAAAAACGGAACGAATTTTTATTCGCTACGCTACATCTTTTTAAATTCTCTCTCTTTCAAACTGACCGCTTATTTTTTTAGACTTGCCACGACTTTTGTCGCGGCACTCGCAGTCGCAGCGAGCAAATTTTAATTGTCTTCATCGTTAGAGTCGCTACGGTGATCGGCCATTTTTTAACTACGTCGATTAAAGTCAAAGTAACGAACGAGCGGAAGAGCCAGACGGACGGTGTAAGTGACCTTCAGCGTGGAATGCTAAAGAAAAAGCTGACAGATGTAAATCCACTATTACGTTAGAGTGGCGTAACTAATCGATTACAACTTCACAAAATCCCCTTAGCTCGCATTATAATTCGTATAAAGCATTGGGTATTGTTATATTATTAATTTCAGATTTAACTCGATTTATGATTTCGCCCAAATGTTCATTTAATATACAGTACAAGTCTCAGCTAAGACTGCTAATCATTGCAGAAAAAAAACGCTTGCGTTTTTGTCAGTAATGTTAGATAAGTGCGATTATTTTGATTATGTAGACCTTAAAGTGATATAAGGGCGTCGCCCCGTGGACAGGGCGGTCTTCTTTGAATGAACTTACATCTCCGCGACTTCGTCATCTTATTGTGAGTTATCATGGAATATCACAGACTTCGGGGAGTCCGCAAGGTAATGTAGATTGTCATTAAAGTAGCCTAGACCCCGTGGTTATCAAAACACCAGGACGTTTCCCAGGATGATTACTGAAACTCATTCATTCATAGTATTAACCGCATTCGCTAGCTTAGTAAAGGAACCTACAATAATCCATGTAACGGGTATTCCCCAACCTTTACCAGGATCATTGTCTTCTTCCGCTTTCATTAAAAATGCGATTTTAGATACGCCCCGGGCGGTCACGTCTCATGACTGTAACGCCTCGCGACGTTTGACAGCGACGAAATGTAGCGTAGAATTTTTATCATATCTCAAGCAGAATTTATATCAAATACACACACCTATATAATTATTATAACAAGCGCCCGAAACCATGCATTGGGGATTCCTTTATAATTATTAACAAATCACAATTCACGTTAAGTGCAGTCAGACACCGCTATAATTTTACTCAAATCATGTCTTCTCAATCGCTAATCTCATTGATTCGATGAGCGACCACCTCCGTTGATTCCTGAACTATAAATGAGGTAGGTTGTTAAAATAAATAGCCATGTATATATTTGATGAAAAAACAATAATTGAGTTAAAACTAGCTTAGCATGACGAAGAGATTGTGCCTTCCTCATGAATGGATTCTGTATAAAATATAACAGAAACATACAACACGATTAGTAAATTTTATTAATAGTTGCGTTGCATATTTTTGCCCATGAAATAACATGATTAAAAACCACAAACTGGCGATTCCAAACATGTATACCATCTTTATAAGCATAATTGCGAAATATTTAACTTAAGGCGACTCCTTTCAGCCATTTAGAATACCACAAAATTCACAGTTTGCCATATAGTGGTGTAAGATATTTACTCTATTTTAAAATCTAATCAACAAAAAAGGGAATTAGACTGTCAATGCATGTGAAATATGAGAATCATAGCGGGAATTTTTACGAAGAAACATAAATATGTTGATCGCACGCTCGACTGTCAATTCAGGTGTCATCTTTATGACTTGCACATGGTCGAACATGTATAGGGTCTTTATACATCGTCATCATCGTAGTCGTTCTCGCTGACCTAACATTCTGAATTATCCCTTAACCATACTACTGCTTGGTAACATCTACGTTTACGATGAGCTAGTTAATCCTGGCTGCAACTAATTTTTGTAGTTAAAACATAAGCTGCCACGTCCGGCCGATTCGAACTGCATTCAGCAGTTGTCGGTGTCTTTGATTACCATCAATTAGTGAGTGACTTACAGAATCTAGCAAGATAACGAATGCCTCACTACCTGAAACCCGACGCTTGTGGAACGATGCTACATGCTTTGACCACCAAAAATTGACATTTGCAAATCTCTTTATGTTAGTATGCCTATCATGGGATTTTGGAGACCCCAGGAACTACCAGGAGTCACAGAATAGCGCCGCTTGATTTTCTCCTGACACGTGACGAGTACTAAACCTATTTATCCCATTATATTATTATTATTTAAGGTGGCTTCCTATTATGCAAACTTAAGGATATGTACATGCATGATGGCCACCACATATGTACACGGGTATGAAAAAAAGTAAATTATATAAATAAATACGTATAAAGATAAAATATATATGGCATTAGTAGACATATATGTATACATACATCCATAAGACATACACGCAGCACCGACAGAAATGCTCATGTACATATACATACCCAAACACAGACACATGTGTGCACACACATACACGTACACATTCATACACACATCAACACCTAACATATATACATACATACTTACATTGACATACATATACATACATATATATACACTCATACATACATATACACAGATATACTACACACCATATACAATAACCAACGCGACATCACATTTTGGTCAGTTTGCATCAGCAGTTGAATGGAATAGGGAAAGCTTTAAACGTTTTTTTAAATAGAGAGAGGGGGGCGTTTTAATAGAATTATGTAGTTTAGTGCAAGTTACGGGACCAAGATACCTTAAAGCATGTTGACCTATTGCTTCGTTGATGCGAGGAATGGGAATGTATTTATGAGAACTGGAACGAAGCGATTGATTTGTAGAAGAAATGCTGTTTGGAAAGTTAGTATGCAATGATAGTGATATGTTATCAACAAGATAGCAGTTGCAAATGTTGGTAAGATCGTTAATAAACATGATAAACATTAAAGGACCGAGGACAGAACCTTGATGAACATCTGCTGTGACCGGAAGCGATTGTGAAATACAGCCAAGAGTTTTTAAACGTTGAGAACGAGAGATTATGTAGCTATGGAAGGGATGGAATTTGAAGAGGTCAGCAAATTCAGAATGGAATTGTGAGTGATCAACACAGTCAAATACTCTTCTAATGTCAAGGGCAGTTAATGAAACAAATCGAGAACTCGATATATTATCAAGAGTTCATAGCCATTCATTGGTTAATTGTTAGAGTAAAGATTACGTTGAGTGGTTTTTCGAAAGCCATATTGCCGATTGGAAATGAGATAGGAACAAACTTGTGAAATAACTTTTACAGCTACTTTAGAGAGAATACACAGAGAGGTGATAGGGCGATAGTTAGAAGGATTAGTTTTATCTTCAGATTTAGGGACTAGTCACTAGTGTATTCCTCCAAACGTCTGGAAATGTATTGGTAAATATAATTTTGTTAATTATTCAAATCAAATCAAATCCTTTATTGATAGATACGTGAACGGGTATACAACCAACAATGTACAATAAAATGTTCGTAATATTCTGGTCAGATGTCTAATCATAAGAGGAGAAATAATCTTGTAAATAAATGCAGGTATTTGTTGTATACCGCCTTTTTGTATTTTGGAAGCGACATAAGCAACTCTTCAATGTGCGTGTGTATAATAGGGTGTAGTTTAAAACCATCTCAATTTAGATTATATACATTTACACTGGGTGAGTTACTCGGTAGCAGTTCAGTGTTAATAGGAGAACCTATTGTGCTGAAAAAAGAGTTTAGTGTGTTCGCAATGACTAACGGCTCCGTGACTGTAACTTGATTGTAAATTCTGTAATATCACTGGTACTTTTGCTGTTAGCTGGTTAATGATATGCCAAGGTTTGTTAGACTGCGGGTTATTGATTAGATTTGTGTGATATTCTCTTTTAGCATGTCGGATCAGTTTGTTAGTATAATTCCTAATGTTTTATAGTAGTCCCATTTATGGCAATCATTGACTACATTTTTGAATAGTTCATTCTTATACGTTATCTGTTTCAGTAATTCTTAGTTATTTAAGGTTTCCTGGTGGGCCGGATCCGAGTGCATCTAAAGGGTGCATGAGTGTTAACGAGCGCAGTGATATTAGTTTCTATATCATTAGCATCTGCATTTACTGATAAATTGGATTTTTTCATGAAAATAGTACAGGCTGCAGGATCAAAGAATTTATGGTGGTTAAAAGATTCAACGGTTGTAAACAATTTTACTGGGTGCTCTAATGTGGAAGTTAATAACAGAAATTTCGGAACAAATATAAGTAAAATTATGCCAAGTTGTCCCAACATGCATAGGATTGAACAATACACCACTGGTAGAAGTTAATGATAATGATGCAAAGATAACACCGATGCAGGGGTCTTTGAGACCTATGTGAGTTGGAGTATTGAGTGTTTGGTGCAACTAAAATGGTTAGCTAGGTTAGATGAGGAGGTTTAATAGGAAGAGAGATTTAGCCAGTCAGCACTGAAGTCACCAGTAATGATGACTTCATGCTGACTGACTGAAGGATCCAGTAGAATTTCTTTGAGTTAATTACAGTAAAGTTGATAGAGTCTGGAGGTTTGTAAATAGTACCAATTATGATAGGTCTGTAAGCAATGGTAATTGAGTTAATGTCGGAAGTAAATCTTTTTTCTAAGTGTTCGAGCCTTTTACAATTAATACTCAGTTTATAAAATATAGCTGCTTCACCCTCATATGAACTAAAGGCAGAAGTACGGTCATGAAGTTTAATGGAATGGTTAGAATGATCATCAGTTCGCCATGTTTCGAAAAGACACAGAATATCAAATTGGCTAATACGTAAGAAGGCATTTCATCATAATGACTCGGTAGAGAACGTATATTATTAAGAGAAGAATGAAGACGATGTGATGGAGAATTGAGAAGAGAAGATTCATGGAGCCAGGGATAAGGATTAAAATTATAGTATAAGTTACCAGCACTCTGAGTTTTGATCCAGTTACGAGATGCAATCTGACCACAATCCGGTGAGCACCGTACAGATATCAGATGGAAACTAAAAAAATACTAGGTTGCGATAATAACTAATGAAACAAATCAATTTTAATATTTATAATAAAATAAAATTAACATAAAGTAACGTTATATCTACCCATAAAGTTCTGCATCGGGACAATTAGACGATTGACATATGTACATGCAGAGACATATCAAGCATACAGTCACGTAAGAGTAAGAAAACATAGTATTAAATAAAATTAGTCCGGTACTAAATGAGGGAGATAATTAGCTTGTCAAGAATATTTTAAAAAAGAATTATAATTTTACAATGTAAGAATATATCGGAGCATGTTGGTAAATGATTATGATTATTGACAGTGAAAATTATTAGTATGAAGCTGTTTTAAATTAAAATAATTTGGGAATGTGTTAGTTTAGTATATACTATGAATTCTTATGTTGCTCTATGGGTGTAAGGAGGAACTATGATAACAAAGGATGGTAAGTAGGAACTTAAATAAAAAAATTGAAGATAAATGACCTTAACTAAGGTGAGCTAGAAAAAACAATATGCTATGGTTCAGTAGTGACTACCGAACAATTGTAGGACATGATTAACAACTGCACTAATTAGTTCAGTTGAAGGAATTGTTCGGTGACGCTGTCCAGTTGGAGATCGGGGTCCTGGAGGTGGCCAGGCTTGGTTGTGTTTTACGGCATTCATTGTCGATACCTCAATCTGTCGCGGGTAACGCACAGTTGATGACACAGTACTTTGGCGAGGGTTATAATACCCGGTTTTGCGCATATCTGGACGTTCACCGTTAGTTGGAACTTTAACGCTATGGAAGGGGCTAATATTATCAGAACTTGGCTGCCTTGGTGATGTAGCAATGTTTCGAGCAAATTTTTCAGCACCCTGCACATTGAGGTGAATACCATCGTGAATGTCATGAGCAACACCAATATTGCTGTGATCAATATACTTGAAGAATTTTTCATCACAAGGAGTTTGAACAATACCATTAGCTTCGTCAATGATTGTATTCATGGTTTCATATTTGTTATCTTTGTCCCGGACGTCAGTACGATGAATCATGGATTAATAGTGAATTTTTACATTATAATCTTTATTTGAGTTTACCTGTAATTTCCGATGCAATTCCCGGTGCGGTATAACGTTCATTGTCCCGATTATTGTTACTGATGCAAGCAGTTCCCACGTGCAAAATGACATCTTTAAGCATCTCTGATTTGTCACGTACAGTTACGTGCGACGGTACAAACCCGCCAATGCTTTTAATTGATGTTATTTCTTACTTAACTGCTTAATTCCCGACTCAGAGCAGAAGTTATTGAATCGCCGATGATAATTTCTTCTACAAATGGATTTAGAGTATTTACGGTACCCGTAATACTAGTCTAGCAGTTTGAGGATCGTTTACTTGACCTACTTTTGAGAATTGAGTTACGGTTATAAAAATAAGTTCTACTTTTTCTGTAATTGGAGCTAATTTCTCGTCGATGGGCGTCTCCATCATCTTTCTCATCATTTCCAGATCAATTTGGCTGAGTTCAGCCCTTGTTGCCATCGAAGAAATTTTGAATGTCGCGGAATTTTACGAAGCAGAAATAGTTTAGATTCATAACCGAAACTGGAACTTTTCCACTTCTTAAAATATGCTGTTTACGTGGCTATGTATCCACATACATGTTCTCTCGTAAACAGAGATTATTCTTATCTCCTAATTTACCTGCACACTAAACAGCCTCATTCTTTCGAATCCCTAGGTATAAAAATGAAATAACCGAAACATTCCTCTATTAATGATGCCTACGTATGTAGCATACCCTGTCAAATCTTTGATAATCGATGGGTTTATACAATAAGATTATATTACATCGTATGAGATTGAACACATATACTGTATATTTCCTGATTAACAATATCACCACATGAGCCTTTTTATTTTGGCGTAACTCGACGCTTATTTTTTTGTTCATTGCAAATTGTATATTTCAGAAATAGTGCATGAATCACTACAGGCGTCGTTGCGCAATGGCGTCACGGGCTTCCATCACGGGCTTTGTTGTATTGAGCATTGCGGTCTGCATTCATGTAATCCAGGTGAACATACAAATATAGTATTTCATCAAGAAAAAGGCGTGTATTTTTTCCAATTGCCATAATATCAAAAGCGTAAATTATAAAGCTACCACTATATTTATTACCGTCAGCTCCATAACATCTAAAAACTACCAAATAACCACACAAAAATACGCAATGTTGACTTTTATTGATGCGATATAAACATAATACACTCGGTGCAGACGTCAGCAATCACGTTATTCGTGTAATTCAGCCTAATACCCAGAAAACATTTGTTTTTTATCGCTAATAAACAAGTTTTGTAGTAAAGCGTTATTATCAGCCCCTTTATAACAAATCATTTGTCACAGTAACGTAGTTGTCACGCTCCATTTACGAAAATTAATTGTTGAAAATCGTGGTACCGCTCATGGCTCGTCTTAGAAGATCGTATGTACAAACCCGAGAGTTAGAGTGGGGCAAAAACAGGAAAATCACGTTTCGTCACGTGCATTGTGAGATGAAATACCATTTTGCGTATGCAAAGATATGTGCACGGTAACTGCAATATAGGAGAACATATGAAATCAACACAGGAAATTAAAATTACAGCGTATTTTTTTCTAAAAACACGTTAATACACCGAGTTACATAATTTTGTGAAAGAACTGATTAGTCAAAAAATGTTACCATGGCACAGAAAATCTATTTTCTCCCTTCCTTCGGCTTTTCTACTGTTTCCTACTAATTTACTATTTACATTATTCACAAAATAGTATTCTCTTTTTCAGTCAAAGTCTGTGTTGAACGTCGTAGAAAAACGACTACCGGGTTTGAATTCTGTGGGTAAAAATGTCAAGATACCGTCACGTCCCACGTTACAGCATATTAAAGCCAAAGAGCGGGAAGTTTCTGAACTCATTCAACTTCTAAAAATCACACTACAGGAAGCCGTCGATGCCCATGTTCCCGACGTCAACGCCGTGGATGTCATGACGCAACTATCTCCGACATCGCTAGAAGACTTAGAGCGAGTTCTTCCACAGTACCATTACAAGGATGTTTTGCGCCATCTAAAACTCCAAGTTGACAATCACGCGGAAAATTTAAAAAACTTATCTACTGAAGTTATACAAAATCTCGAGGCTATTGAATTGCTGACGAGCCGGGAACTGCAAAAAAGCTTCAAGATATTTGATCCGGATGAGTTTCTGGAAGAACTAAATCTACCATCGTCAGAGGAACTTATTAAACTACTAAATCGAACGGACGCGGCAGAAATTGTCTCACTGTTAAAGTTAAAGTCACTGAAAGATATTAAAGCTGCGTTTCCTTTCCAAGATGCCAATTCAGCGCTGAAATACTTTGAAATTCCCACGAGGGATGGCATTTTAGAGTCATTGAGGGTTTCTGATATTGCTGATCAGTTGGATAAAATTAAGCGACACTTTTCGAAAAAGAAACTCCAAACGGCGGTGAAAAAGATAGGTAGAAATATTTTAAAAGAATTAAAAATTGCGGATTATCATGAAATATATGCACGACTCGAGAACGAACTGAGTTCTACAAAAATTCTCGAGTTCCTCGGTATCAATTCACGACTGGAATTGGAGAAACAATTAGCACAATCGACGGGGCGCAGTTTGGTTCAGCGACTTAAAATTCCTTATGAGGAACTAATAGAATCAAATATACCACGTGTGTCAGCGGATGCGATTCTCGATCGAATTGGCCTACCTGATAAAGACAAATTCTTTGAGCAGATAAAAAATATCGATCGAGATAAGCTCCTCCGAATGGTTGGGCTAGCGAGTGAGCGAGACGTGAGGGAATGGTTGAAGAAGTTTGATCCACGTGAGAACTTAAAAAACTTAAAGATAGCAGAACTGGAAACACTAAAGAAACACGTCGAAAGTTTTCAAAAAGAATTTCTAAACGCGATAGGCTTCCCGACTGAGGGCAAATTACAAAATCTCTTCGCAAATTTTACAAACGCTGCTTCTGTAATTAACCTATTATTAGAAACCTTTCAGACAAATTTAATAAATAAATATAAAACGCTAACCCGCCCTATTTTGACTTCCTTGAAAATACTGGCCAAGACAGATATTACGAAAGCCCTAGAAAATTTACAGACAGAAAATATTGTCAGGAAGCTGGGTTTACCAACTTCTAAACAATTAAAAGCTGCACTAAATATCTTCAATGTTAAACGGATTCTCAGAAATTCAAAACTGCCAACCATCGAGGAATTGACTAAAAAGTTCAATATTCCAAACTATCGCGACTTTATAGCAAAATTAATTATTCCCAATATTTCAGAGATCAAGAAACTTTTTCTCCAGCCCAGAGTCGAGCAGATTTTGTTTGACATTGGTCTACCACAAATAGACAAACTTAAAAATAGCGTGAAAAATTTCGGGCGAGATATCTCTAACGATTTGTTCAAAAAGCTCGGCATCCCAACGATTGAAGAGTGGTCGGTAAAAATTCCGCAAGTTGATACAAAAGAGTTACTCACAAAGTTAAAGTTACCAACGATCGGCGAACTGGAGAAACTTGTTCCCAAACTCGATGTTGATCAGCTTTTGAACAAAACTGTAAAACCATTGACAGCCACAGTACATAGGTTGAAGATAGAATTGGATTTGAAGACGATATTAAAGAAAGCAGGGATTCCTTCATCATCTGCCGAATTGAAGAAGCTGATACCGCGTTTGGATAAAGACAAATTTCTTGATGCTCTCGGAATACCTGACCACAAAGAATTGAAAAAACGCCTCGGAGATTCAAACCCTGAAGATATTCTGAAGAAGATCAAAATTAAATCTCGCGTAGAAATAAAAGAGTATCTCAATTTTAGTGACATCAATACGGTACTGGATCATTTAAATATTCCTAATGTCAAGAATCTGTTGAAGCAGTTGCCAGTGGAAAAGCTGCTAGAAGAATTCGACAAACTTCTTAATTATCCCAAAGACATTAAAAATCAGCTGAAGGGCATATTTGATAAAATTAGCGTCGAAGTCGGTGTTCCTGAACTATTTGACTTGAAAAGCAAAATAAAAGAGGTATTTGATCCTCGGAGCTTGTTACAAGAATTAGGTTTTCAGTCTAAAGATGAAATAAAGAATATTTTTAAAAAATACAGTGCAGAAGAAATCTTGAAGAAACTTAATCTCCCAACGACTATTGAACTTAGAGATAACATTACACAATATACGCCACGACATTTATTGAAGAAGTTGGGATTACCCACAAAAGATGTTATTGAGAACAAATTGAACAAACTCAAAGTGGATGAACTTGTCGAAGAGATCGGTTTCCCATCAAGCGATAGCGTGAAGAATTTGTTAAACGATTTTAGGCCAGACAAACTATTAAACACTCTTAATATACCCACCATTGAGAATTTGAAAAAGCAAATACCTATCATTGATGCGGACAAAATCATACAAGAAATTGGACTGCCTACTAAGAAAGAGCTGGAGAGATTATTAAATGTTTCAAATGCCGATGAGTTGATCAAAAAGTTAAGATTACCGACGCCAGATATTTTGAAAAATGAAGTGAAAAGATTGGTAAATCCTAATACCCTATTACAAAACCTTAGTCTCCCTAAGGTAGACGATTTAAAAAGGGAATTAGACATTTTTAAGTTGGACAATGTCCTTGCAAAGTTAGGATTACCAAGCAAGGAAGAATTGAAGGTTTTGATCAAAATCCCAAATCTCATAGGCATCATCAAGAATGCCGGATTTCTAACATTTAATGAATCATTAAATAAGTTCGATATCCCAGATTTCAATACCGTTTTTACAAAACTAAACTTTCCGACGTACGAGGATATTCGGGCTAAACTTAAACTCCCGGATGTGAATAACTTAATGGAGGAATTAGGACTGCCACGTTTTGATCAAGACAAATCATTGGTGGACGACAACCTTATAGATGCAGTGCCTGTCGTTAAAGACGTATTAAACCTGAAAACCCAATTCCCATTCGAAATTGGTACCGCGCTGGGCGTAGTCGGCTATGTCAACGATATCGCTGGCATCGCCACGAACCCGAACCGTTAGTTTATTATAAATATATATTGAATATGATCTTAACTGATTTAAAATCTAAACTGAGTTTAAATAATTTCTCTAATGCTAGTATTTGACGTATTCGAATATAATATATTTATTCTGTCAAATATTTGAAAGTATGTATCGTGGTAGCGACATATCTTGTAAATCGTGTGACAATCAAAAACGACAATGGGTATTCGAATCAATAGAAGTAGTTTCACATTTCACAGACCATCATTTCTAAATAGATTAAATTTTAGTTTGAAAGAACATTAAATGAAATTTAAATAATTTATTACTTGTCATTGTAAAAATACAATGGTGTATGGTGTTTCATTGAAAGGGTTTCTTTTCATTGTTATAATACGTTCGATTAACACAATAATGTTTTCATCGATTATCCGAGACGTCATGATCCTGAAATGTGATTTCTGTTTCTGATATATGTCGCTAATATACAAAAAAAAATGCAACAGCAAATATCATTTTACATCCACCCAGTTGGTTCAGCCCGTATAACAGGGCACTCCTCTTATCAATTATCAATACCTCAAAAAGTCTATGTGACCAAATAACAAAAAAAAACAAAGTCTATGTGACAAAATAACAAAAAACACCATATTACTGTTTAAAACCTATTAGTTTTATAAAAACTGTTGACTGTGGGTTGCCAGGAGCTCTCCGGACTCTCCCGAAGACCTATGGCAGTTACTTCGGATCTAAGCTCGGCACTTCCGTAGGATTCGCTCTCGCTGGACCCATCGGCGGGCTAATTGGATGCTTTGTGGGCGCCCTACTCGGTAGTTTCCTCGGCGGCCTCCTTGGAGGCTTGCTTTGCCTGTTATTCTGCGCCTATGACGACCCACCACCAGGTCTGCAGTAATCGATTCATGCGCGCAATCCGAAAGTTCGAGACAGTTTCGTTTTTAACGATCTAATCTAATAATAAATAAAAAACAACGGAATAACGATCTATTTAATTTTAAAAATTATTAACAATGAAAGGGCACAGGTTCAACTCTTTTACAATGTTTAATTGTCTAATGCTAATTATACTCAAAAGGCACCAAGCAATGTTTGTTCGTCGAAATATAGCGTTTGTCTTCTCGTTATGTGCATCTGTAATGAATATTACAAAAGAAATGTTGCATTTCCTACTCAGATCTTTCGCCTCCTGTTGTTTACTGCCCTGCCAGCATCGATATACCGGCAGCTGCACTTCAAATAATAGCGACGGTCAGGTTTAATAAAGCCACGGCGTGGGATAACAAGTACGGAGACGTCAGCGGCACCGTGTAAGTATAAGATCCCACAGGAAAATACGAGGAAACAATAAATTTTTATGTATATTTCTCGGTATCGGCCGTCAAATACGTCAACCTGAATATGCCGGGTTTTTGACGTTTATATTTCGACAGCTAAAAATTGAAATAGAAACATCTTTTTTTGTATTGTTTTGAAGTATAATTTGTCAATTAAGTTTTCAATGATTCTAAAGTCACCTTTTACATGCGTTTTACAAACGAATCAAATTAATAGTAACCAAATAAAATTATCATTCACGAGGATGCAATTAAATACAAATTCCTTTTCAATTTCAATAACAAAATCCTAATATATATTTTGATAACTTATTCGGCCCACAGAGATAGACAGGCTTCGTAGTGAATTTGTTCGATTTTCTTTGCAGCCGCCTCGATGTCATGATAACCAGTTTTACTCCAATGTTAATCAATGGTGTGTATTATGGAGCGGAAGTTCCCGAGAGCACCAATTATTTCCGGTTTCATGCGTGGGACCGCGAGAATAACCACGGCTGGTGCGACTTTAACGTGAGGGTTAGAGGTAAGATGACCGAGGAAGCCATTTTTGAGAGTGGATAATTGAGGTTTTTTGTTTTATTCTCCTGCTGTCACAGTTTTACTTTGATTTGCGTTTACCCAGTCTAGCAGGCAAATTCTTTACTGGATAAGGTTGTTCGTGTTTGTAGTGTTACGGTGCGCCGAACCACCGCTAATAAAAGATGGCTCCTACTTCCGTTCGTCGCTCATTCTCGGATCAATCAATGCCTATTACTGTAACGACGCCTCCACTATGAACGGAGAGGCTCTACATTACTGCCGTTCGTCAGGAGGCTGGGTTGCTGACTGGTCGGGTACAACGCCGGAATGCGAGGGTGAGTTAATTCACTCTTAATGGCGGTGACTACACAACTCGCTCGTTTTTTATTTCCTTTTCATAAGCATTGAATATCCATCTAATTGAATTAAATGACACAAACATTTCACTCAAAAACCGATTATCCGACCTATTACTTGTATAATACTTTTCAAAAAATAATGAATGATCTAGCATCACGTTTAATGGTATATTGGACGTCGGTTATCTACGTCAATAAATTACTATTGGCTTGCCTAATACGGTAAAAATACTAAATCATGTCACAACAAAATTTGACTTCCAGTTAGTGACTTATAGCGAATGTTCAGTAGATAACCAATCAAATTGTACCTAATGTATAGTAAGTACGAAGAAACATGTGCCTAATTTTCAGTCAGTGACTAATGAACTCGTACCGAAAGTTCACTAGGTAACCAATCAATGTATAGTTATGTATAGTAAGTAACTAATCAACTTGTACCTAATTTTTAGTAAGTAACCAATCAACTTGTACCTAATGTTAACCAAGTAACCAACGAACTTGTACCTACTGTTCAGTAAGTAACCAATCAACTTGTACCTACAGTTCAGGAAATAACCAATCAACTTGTACCTAATTTACAGTAAGTAACCAACGAACTTGTACCTACAGTTCAGGAAGTAACCAATCAACTTGTACCTAATCTCCCTACTACAGTGACGAGTTGTCCGAGCGTCCCACCAGTGCCAGACTCGATGGTGACGTGCTTTAACGACTATTTCAACTTTCCCTGTAATGAATATGAATGCATGGCTTACACACGTTGCACTTACATCTGTCGGCGAGGGTACGCGATGCCCGCGGGCGTTCCCTCTACAATTGTCTGCAAGTCTAACGGATACTGGGACCAGATACCGCAATGCGAAGGTTATTGGATGAAAATCATGCATAACCTTTATAGTAATCGGTATTGACTAGTAGGGTTATGACATTCAATATATCGGAGGACGAGAGAGGTCGTCTACTTAAGTTTGAGTATGTTTTATTATTCATTCATTTGTGAATTTTGCTGAGAATATCTACAGCTTATCGGTATCTCTATAGAGTATACGTAATTTTAAACTTTAAGGCTGCCGCTGGGAAGATATTTCCTCAGTAGAGGACAGTAGATCACGAGTAACAGATATAAAATTTTATTCATTAGCCTCTATACGGCTAGGAAATGCAATTTCATTCGGTAGATGGCATAGTCGCCTAGTACAAAGCGACACATTTGAAATATAGTATTTCGGGTTATACTTGCATTAATTATACCGTACAATTACTTATTATATCATTGGAATTTGGAATATTTCCTTCACTTTGTTGATGATGCAAGAATTTAGTTTCTGTTTTACACAGATGTGGAGGCACCGGAGTTGTTACAATGCCCAGATTCGCTGAATGTCGTCGCGACCGATGGCTCCGAGGGTAAGACGACAACGTGGGGAATGCCGCTGTTTCGAGACAATTCCGGAAAGCTTGTGGTCACACAGACATCGGGGCAAGCATCCGGGAGTTATTTCAGGGAAGGGGTCCATGGCGTGTCGTACGAGGCGAGCGACGCGGCAGGAAATGTGAACCGAGATTGTAGCTTCGTTCTAACAGTACACGGTGCGTCGACATGAAAAGTTACCAAATTGTTTCGGCGTGATATTAATGGAGTAGCAAATGTCATTCTCTGAATAGCTGGAATGAAATGAACAAATAAATCCAATACCTCTGTTTGGACTCGAACCCACCACCTCAAAATAACCGGTTTAGTGCAGTACCAACAGAGCTACAGGGGCAACCCTTTTCCTGCGCCTTTAGATATATGACACCGGTCTTTAAAGAAGGTTTAAGGACATTGTTATCGTGTCATAAAACCACGTCATTTATCGCGGAATATGTCTAATAAGTTGAATACAGGGAAAACACACCGAGTCTACACCTGTCCCAGAATTCTATAATTCTATGTAATATTCAACGCTCACTTGATACCTGTTGATACGACTGGGGTTATACTTGCTAGTTCGGCGTAATTCTTTTGTATGTTATCATAGGCCCTAGACAATGCTGACTGGGTGTATCTCAGTATTTTTGCTATATCCGCATTCAACGAACGTCGTACTTTCTGGATCATTCTAATTCATTTGTAATGATTTACCCCGCAGCCATGTAACGCGCAGTTATGCACATGATATTTTGATACCAAAAGCTGAATTGGGCAAATTCTAATGTTTTTTACGCACAGTACCGCGGTGCCCAGCGATGACGCCCGTCGCCTTCCAGAACGCTACAAACTGCACGAACGGACGTAACATCAACAGCGCCTGTCGCTTCACCTGTCTCGATGGCTTCACGCTAACCGGAAGTCACCACGCCGTCTGCCAAATTCGCGAAGGCGATCGAGTACCCAGATGGAGTTGGGCATTAGGCCGACCCACATGCAAACGTGAGTCGAATATAATAAGGAACAATACAAGAGGGAATAAAGGTTGTGGAAATCAATCAAACATATTGATTTGGAATAATTTTGTCGGGATAACCAGATCTCGCAGGAAATAGCAAGAAAATGAAATGAAATTTAATAAATGAAATAGTATCAATGATAGATAATAATAGATAGATAATAGAATAGCCCTACGGCTTGGAGCTGCTATCCCAAGAGGTTTTCTATCTTGATGCTATCGGAGTATTCACTAAACTGATATCGATAACATTCAGAAATTTAATCAATTCATAATTAAAATTAATAAATGATTCACTATAGATACATCAATAAAATTTCATTTCATTTTGAACTTAGGGAAACATCAACCACTATTTATACTGGTTTTGTTTAGTTTCTGTGATCGCTCCTTCTTTTATTAGAAAAGCACACATCCCTCGTGTACACGAATAACAATAAAATACGAAAGAGCCATTTACGCATTCATAAATTGCAGCGAGGTTATTCCAATAATCGCAATTAAATTTGATCGAACGTTTTTCAGCCGTCGAATGCAAGCAGTTGTTGAGACGCGAAAACGTTACGTACGACTGCAGCGAGTGGGTGTTGGGCCACCTGTGCGTCACCGCTTGTTCGTCGGGTCTTGCCTTTAATCCACAGGCACCTGTCATCTATGGATGTGTGTTCTCCGAAGCCAAGTGGCTTCCTGCTGACGACGTACCGCAATGTGCACGTGGGTTGACGATTAGTGAATCGAAATAGGGTCTAATTCCAATTCGGATTTCCGTGCTGGTGGGGTTCACACAAGCTGCTCTTCGATATCGTTCTAATTCTCTGAAACATTCCCATACACTCTTCCATGCTATCTGGAATTAACGAAGTCACCCCTCACCTGAACTGTACCCACTGCATAAGTTCAGAAATTTTGGACGTGAATGAAAGTATATTGTTGAATTGGACCAACTCGGCAAAATATTTCTTTGTTCTTATATCACTTACACGATTTTGTTGTTAACATTATCAAAGGATTTACACACACACACACACACACACACACGCGCGCGTGCGCATAATACTTATTTGAGTTTATCAATAACAAGCATAATATGAATTTTAAAAATATATTTCCTAGAAACGACAATGGACCAACCTGTGACGCGGCAGGATTCTCTATAGAAAAAAATTACCATCGTACAATAAGCTGATGAGTACACTATTTATATTTGTATTAAAATACGAAATTTTTATTATTATTATAATTTGTTAACCAGCCACGACGAAGCCATCTGCGGTTATTTATCGATTGTCGGTCGTCCACAATTCCACGTGCAGTCCTAACCGGACGACCTCAGAAAACGTTATTCGCGCCAACCTCTCCACGTCCTTACAAGCCGCCTGTGGCGTTTGCTCAGTCAACCGCGTGCAGATCGCGTGTCAAAAAACGAAGCCTCGAGCGGATGATGGGAACGCACACAGCGAATCGCTGGCCGTGGAAATACGCGATCCTTTTCTTATCCCCTCTCTCAAACTCCTCTCAGATTACAGAGCGAACTATAAGACCGTTATTTCGGCTATAATAACACGCGTTCTTCCTCAAATAGACACATATCTAGCTCAAAGCCTGAAGAACGCTGACAGCACCGAGTTTGTCCATTTGCTTAAAACTAGATTTGAATGTCCTGCTGGCTATGTGACATCGACTGATTCAGCCTCCTGTGGTTCGTATATATTTTTAGACGTATTATACTTAAGAACAGTTATTAGTAAAAACCCATCGAGTCACATAGTTGTGACTTAATTAATACGAATACGAGAAAAGAATGAGGGGTGGGTGGGGAGAGACCTTACATTGGAGACTGCATTTTTAACAGACGTTCTACAGGATCGAAAACGATATTTCACTCTTATAATAAACATGTACCGTGAATTGCTAAAACCGTAATAGCGGAAGTGATAATGAAATCGTGAATCTGAATAAAAGATGCAAGCAATTTTGATATAGGTAGTCGTGACATATGATGAACTATTCAATATATATATATATATATTGTTGTCGATGCAGTTGCATGCCAGAGAGGAACATATTACGACGAGCACGTTGACCTCTGTAAACCGTGCGAGCAGGGAACTTATCAATCAATGTTTGGCGCGTCCACGTGCACGTCTTGTCCACCCGCCATGTCTACCGCCGCCGACTCAGCCGAGTCTGCCCATGAATGTACAGGTGGTGTAAGATTTCAGTTAAATTCTAGAATATCTTGCGTTGAAAGTAAATGAAATCCAGGAAACCACCTTCTTACTTTCTATGTTCCTATACGCCCGGTCTGTGATACACACACACAGCTGTAGTAAAGCCATGTCGTCTTATTGCAGCTTTCACTTGTGTAGGTCCAAAATTAGGAAATGATCTTCCAGTGTTATTGCGACAACAAGACATCTCAGCTCATTCAGAGCCCACTTGAAGACATCTGTTTTCACCGGTTTTTTCACTATTTCACTATCATCTACATTCATATGTATTTCATATATTTCAAATATAACACATATTCATCTTTTTATATGTGTTTACATTTTCTATCTGTAAATCTGTAAATCCGCAACTGGATACTGATATCTGCGCTATATGAAATATTTCTACATTACAAATACAGAATCACAATACAATCAAGTATGAGTGATCTATTCTCAATTTGTCCTTTAATCAATAACAACGACATCGCAGATATGTGTGACGCGGGATCGTCATCTCCAACCGGAGTCATTCCGTGCGTCGAGTGCGCGTTGGCGTCGTATCAGGATCGGCCGGGACAGACTCGCTGCAATGTATGCCCCGCGGGTACGACGACGGTTCAGGAGGGTGCCAAAAACGCTTCAGTGTGTGTTGGTAAGTTTTGTGTATTAGTAAGCGGTGTCCAAGACGTTCTAAGATGTTCCTAATTACAAAAGAAGAATGCCTCCGTAGCTCAGACTGTAAAGGTTGATGGATCATTTCAAACACGGATCCATGTCGGTTTTTCAATGATTTTACTGATCGTGTGGGTCATATATGAATGAAAAATGGACGAATAACGTATTCACGAGTGGTATTCATAAAAGTTGAAACGTATTAAGATAGTAGAAATATAGGGAAAATAACATCCATGCATATGAGAAAACGTTTTAGAACATGCGAAGGACACAGTTAAGTTCGAGCATCACACACATACTCGAGATAAGGGCAGAGATAAACTATTCGACGGGTAAACTGGTTACATAAATAGATTCATATTTAGAGTTTTATATATATGTGTGTATCTACGAATATATATAATATTGTAGGCGTATAGGTGTAGTGTATGTATAGTGTGTATATATACAATAGAATAATATGACATGCGGATTTATTGTGGCGTCACAACTTTGCAGGTGCAGACTTAAATTTCCGTCCGGGAATGCTGAACGACACGGGGTTGTCGTTATCATACGACACACGAGCGAACAACATCGGACAAACTGTGGCGTTTTGGATTAAACCCGCTTTGTCGAGACGTGGTACAATTTTGACTTACAAAGGGGGCGAAATAAGAGAAGTCACGATGTCGCTGAGCGGGCGAGCAATACGCCTGTACGATGTCGACAGGTGCGTAACACCGGAAACAAGGAAAAAGCAATAATCATTTGTTTCTTATCTTTATCAAATACAAAATAATTTATACACACAGTATAGTTGCCGCATGCTTTATTGCAAAATAGGGAGAAATTAGGAAAGATTAATTTTAATCCAAGTGACGCTAAATCGATTCCACATCTAAGACTAAATTTTGTCGGCGTTTTTAGAGCAAAAGCCTTTTGCTATGGTGAATGAAATATTTCCAGTCACCATAGTAACCGTAGCCATGTGTTAAAAGGGCACTATAAATCAATAAAATTTTATTTCACTGTAGCTACGGAATGGGCTCAGAAGACATTCGACCATCGCGCAGATATTTCCGCTACTCACTCATCCGTTCGCTCAATCGTCCGTCAGCGCGTTTATCCAATAGGCTACCCAATTTTCAGATCATAATTGATCAGAATAAAATGATTTTTGTGTCATGCAAGTTGAAATTGATATTTTAAAGGAAAGAAGTCTTGACGGTCGAGTTACCGGACACCAAACGCGCGTGGTACCACGTTGCTTTTACTTTCACGATGTCAACCAAAAATTTGAGTATATTCATCAACGGCGAACTGTCAAAATCTGTGAATTTCACTAAGTACCGGACATCCCCCTCTTCCTATCGACGTTTGGTGCTCTTTCCTGGTGGCGGATCCGCAGGTTGGATATGTAAACGTTTAATTACTGTATTAATGCATATCTATCTTATCTAACGTATAATATGTTTCTATTATAGAACGTGTTGTGTAAAAAGGGGCATTTTAATATAACACTATACTTCCTTTATTCATAACTGGTTCCACTTAATGCATCATGAATCTACGCAAGAAATACACGGAAGCCGACGAGATAACGTCTTTATAATTGACGCCTCTGCAGGTAAAATTTAAGGAACCTTTACCGAATAAATAAGATGCATGACGGGTGAGATTATGCCAAGTGAGAGATAACACGCAAGGTGTCGCCATTGTTTGGAATTTCACATGCCAATCATTCTGTACTTTACCATTCACTTATCACGTGAAACGCCTTTTCTGGCTAAGTTTATTGGATAGCCCATTGCGGGAATAAAACACATTTGGCTTTATCATTTATGTTCAGTCGTGACATCGTTCCACACGTGGACATCTCCAATGAGCGACGACGCGATCCGGACTTTGGCGTCTACCTGTAGCTCAGCGACCGAGGGCACCGGAATGTCGTGGTCGTTCGTCATACGGCAGCCTCAGACCGTGCCGTTTCTGAGATACAACTCGCAGTGTGACGGTGAGTCTGAAAACAGTTCTGTCGTCTCTATCGATGTCATAGCGACTTTTACAAGGAAAATATAAGAGATAGCATTGTCTATCTTTGTCTATGACCAACTATATAAATTTGTAAGAGATTGAGAAATCTAAATAATTTAATATATGCGCAGGTGCTCACTCACCTTTGCTATCAAATCTGGAAGGGGGAGCGCAACTACTATACTAGTTTTGTATTATTGTATAGGTAACGTCGAATTCTTTTTAGAAGAGATAAAAATACCTTCTGATTATGTCATTGTATCGAATAACATTTGATTTGATGGCATTAATAGATATTTTCATGTAGATTATTACTGGGGCCAGCTTATCTAAAACTTTTTTATGGAAATATGGTGACATATGCATGGCTTTAGAGTAGGTTATAACCTTTCGGTATTTCAGCCATCGACCAATGTGAAGGCGCTCCATGTGAGAACGGGGGCACATGTAAGGACCTCATAAACAGCTTTTCGTGCGTGTGTCAACCAGGATTCACTGGAAAAATATGCGACGTCAACATCGACGAGTGTGAAACGAATAACTGCAAAAATGGAGCGACGTGCGTCGACGGCGTCGCTAAATATACGTGTTTGTGTGCATCGGGCTTTACCGGCCCTTTGTGCCAACTCACGGCCAGTGAGTATTCTTCAGTTACTATGGTTACTCTTCACAAAACAGAATACAAAACCGCAATACTTGCTTATTTCTTATTTCTCTTCGTCAGTTGGCTTCGTAACGTACGATAATATCCCATGGTGATGTTTCGAAAAACTTTAAATTCACTACTAAGTCTTAGCCTGGTCCGATAGTGTATCCAAATCATCCACATCTTCGTACCCTCGCTGGATATAAATCTGTGCGTCACCTGTTCTCACTTACCCGTTGAAACATTCCCCGTGCAAAAGCTCGTGTCTCTTCTATTTCTTGTTATTTATTTGCATTACGCGGCTATCCCACCATATTCCGCCATACATGCCATTGCTAGAAAGAAATGCACGAAAAACCCTATACATCTGATCAATCAAAGGTATAGGTTTTTTCCGTGTATTTTTTTCAGCTATTCAAAGAAACACTCTTTAGACCACGCTAATATATGCCATTGTCCTGCTCTGAGCTCGTATGTTTGTATTTGCCTGTGTACATGTGTGTGCGCAGGTAGCTGTATCTATCTGACTATCACAACAATAGCTTTGTTGTCCAAATGAGGCGACCTGTGCTAACAGGTCGTGCGTACACTGAAGCAGAACACTGTAACCACACAAAAAATATTCCTCGCGTCGTTGTGTTTACCAAACCGTGTTATGTTAAAGTAAATTTGACATTATAAATTCATCAAATTTATTTCGTTATATATCTCTGATGACAGATTAATGTTATCACAATCTTCCGTGAATGTAGTGATATTTTTTGTCAAAAGTCGACGGAGGATGGAGTAAGTGGTCTGAGTGGGGTAAATGCAGTCGATCGTGCGGGGGAGGACGACAGATCCGCAGACGGTCGTGCACGAACCCCACCCCGAACGGAGGCAAGCCGTGTCAGCCGCACAACCACCTTGAGACGAGAGTCTGCAATGACCACACCTGCCCGTGTAGGTATTTGTAACCACACCTGCCGGTGTCATCTAAATGATGCATCAACCAAAGTTACACTAACAAAGCGATATTATTACGATCCCTCATACACATCATTGCATCGTCGTTAACATTGACTTACTAACTGTCGATGTTACGAGACGATTTTATATCACCGGACGAACATCATAACGGAAGAAAAGAGATTTTTTTAACGACTATCACGAAACTTATACTAGCTACTATGGCTATTCCTATGCCAGACTCATCATCGGTCAAAGACGCCAATCGAAAAAATACAACACGCTTAATTTCATATATATAT
>WURV02227477.1:0-10132 GCA_011762755.2 Epimenia babai | reverse complement strand
CTCTTGTCCATACTCTGTATACAAGTTTACGATAAATCAAGGGAGTGACTGTGTAGGTGGACTAGTGCATCAGTTACTATATCTGACACAGATATTTTAATAAACATATGCGGTAACACAGGCTAGAATTAAACTTTGAGGTACATTGCAGGTAATCCCTCTCCGTTCGAAGTTTACATTATTGAATGCTAAAAATTTAAAATGGTTGGAGAGATAATTCGTGATCCATGGTAATGCAACATCCTGGATACCATAATGTAGTTTTTCAGTCGCATTTTTTGATCTAAAATGTAAAAACTTATTGAGGTTGATAAAAAATTCTACCAATTATTTACCATCGTTTTTGGCATTTCTAACCTTTTCTAGTAACTCAATAGGAGCAAGAGATGTGGAATAACTTAATCTGCACCCACCATTAAATTAAATATTCTTATTGATAAAAGACTTAGGCGATTATTAAATAATTTCCGGATTTCCCATTATCCTGGAAAATTTGCGTAATAGTGAGACAGGTCTATAGTTTTTCAATTCAGTTTTACCTCAAGATTTGAATGAGGGGATAATTTTGGCTATAATTTATCTGGAAAAATTCCTTTTGAAAGATGAATTGCATATATAACAGAATCATTTGGGAATGACATTTTTTATTTTATTAGCAAGACTCATATTTATATTTTTGTGGAATAGTGAGGTTTTATTAGGACATAAATCAATAACATTGGATAGTTCGTTTCTGTCACTGGTGCTAAAAACATACAATTTACATTTGAGTATCTTAAATACATTTCAAATTGACTGTATATATTCATCTGGATTTTATCAGCTTAATATGGTTATGTATAAAAAATGATTAAATCGTTTGCATTTTAGATTTGTCAGTAATTGGATTTCTACGTTCTTATTCTTTAGAAGAGTTTTTCAGCATTTTTAGTAATAGACCTTATTTATTCTTGTACTTTTTGTAACATGATTAATTACTAAATAGTTGGCTGGAAATATTTGATACAGAAGTTGTTTTTTTGTCAAGCCTTCTTATTTTGGGGTTATTCAGGGTTTAAATTTGTCTTTGCTCAGGATTTTCATCTTCAAGACTTTTATGGATAATGCTTCACTTGACTCATTACATGAAATGACTTCATTCCAATCATTATTTTATGTATGAAATTTAAAATGTTATTTTTTTTAATGGTATAATACTTTGTAAAAATTCTACATCTTCATCTGAAGATTTATCTTGTCTACATATTCATATCCTTTTTCATACCTGTTACCATGTTCATTAACGTTACTATATTGATTGAAATTTTTATTTTCAATATTCACTGAAGATTTTCATTTTTATATTAACAAAATTGTTATCAATACTTTCATATTTATTTATACCTTTAACTTTCATTTAAATATTTTGTCTTTGTATTTTTAACCAAATTTCTTCCATTTTAGAAGGGCTTTTGATTCGAGGAAAAAGTATTACTAGATGTAAATTCATTGCTAAAACCCATTTTTAAAACAAAATATTTGTACCTAGACTTGAAAATTCTATTTTTTATTAATCTTCTTTGGTTTTTTATTAATAGACTTATATGTATATTTGTTATTTATTCAACACAATATCGACCCAATACACAGCCAAAACTAGAAAGGCAATTATTCAAGTTATATAAATTTATATACATTTTATATATACGAGGAAAATAATTGGTTGTACTTCACTGGAAAATGTGTTGAAAGGTGATAAGTGCAAACTTATGCTGGGTACCACAGTCACGTCAATATTCATCAAATAATAAGATACACAGCCAAATTCTAATGAGTAACATGCAAATCGAAATTAGAAGGAAAAATAGTGATAATCCAAATAACACAAAAATTAACATATGACTATATTATGATGACAAAAGTAATAAATGGTAATATGGGAAATTCTATTGCAGTAAGAAAAATTGAACACTCACATGCTAAGGAGTAATACGGAAAAATACTAAAAAACTAAACATGAACAATAAAACTATTTTTAAGTTTGTACTGAGGAGTAGAAAGAGATTTTGAGTCTCCTATACTTAGGACAATTTAATTGCATAATTTTACTTCAGCCATTGAAATACAATGTTTTTTTTTCTGGTTTTGTAGGAAATTTTAATATGTAATCATACATTTCTAATGGTATAATCATGGCAATTTACATTCTGTGCAAAATGTGACTGAATATTATGTGGTAACCACAAATAAACTCTTTATACAACACAAGTGGGCTTGTATATCCCACTTATTCATTACTATGGGTATTTACTATGAGTTAATTTTTTTGTGCAAGTTTTGTTTATTTTACTTTTTCATGTAATGCCCCATATTTCACTACAGTAAAACAGATAAGGAGAGATAAGAAGAGTATAATAAACATTTTCAAGTTCTTATGGCGCTAAGAATAATATAGAAGGATTTTTTGATTTTTTGGTTTCTTAGTGCTTAATACGATGGTTCCATGATAACCTTCTTTTTGGATAAAATCTAAATATTTATTTTAATTAACTTATTTTATATTTACACTGTTACTTTGAAGTGTTTAAGGGGCTGAGTCGCTTATTCCCATATTCTGGTCTCGAAACAATATTTTAGAATTTTATAAGATAATTATATAAAATTGTACTACTTTTAGAACTGTATATTTCGAATTCCTGTCGTACTCCTTCAATTAATTTTTGTTCTGGATATTGGTTTTTACCATTCCTGAGCAAGTTTAACGACCTTATCTGGAAGCTGGTCTACTCTTATGTTTAGAATTTTAATTTTTCTATAAATAGGATATTGCTCAATTAATTTTTTGAATATGTTTTAAGTAAATTAATTTTGACTTGTTTTAGTTCTCATCTTTTATTGAATATCTTTCACACAAGCTGTCTACCTTTTATAGCTCACCTCAGCTTATACTCAGTGAGCTTTTCTGATTTGAGTTTGTTCGTTGTTCGTCTGTTAATCCATCGATCAATCCGATGTTAACATTTTCTTAAAAAATTTTCTCAAGAACCGCTTATTGCAGAGATCTGCTATTTGGCAGGTATATTCCTTGGGTTGGTCTCTTCTAGATTTGTTCATGGTATCGTTATCGCAGCTAAGGGAGGTAATTTCTGTCAATGTTTGTATTTTTTCTTCAAAAAACCTCAAGAACCGTTTACTGCAGAGGCTTACCATTTGGCAGATAGTGTCCTAGGGTTGGGTTCTTATAGATTTGTTTATGGTATCATCATCGGGGCTAGAGGAAGTAACTTCTGCTGATGTTATTTTTCTTAAAAAATCTTTTAAAGAACTGCTTATCGCAGAGCTCTGGCATTTGGCAGATATTGTCCTAGGGTTGGTCTCTTTCTAGATTTGTTCATGGTATTGTCATATGCTGCCAGGGGAAGTAACTTCTGCTGAGGTTTATATTTTTCTTAAAAAATCTTTTCAAGAACCGCAAAGGTCCTTTATGGCAAAGGTCTGATTCAGCAGCTTCTGTACTTTGGTTAGTGTCTTTCAGATTTGTTCAGCATTTGATCGGACAAAGGGGTTAATTTCTATCCACTTTTTATTTTAAAATGTCTGCTCAGTGCAATGGTCTACCATTTGGCAGATATTGTCAGTGTAGGTCTCATTCAGAGGTTTAGGGCATCTCTATTTAGGCAATTAGATGTGTTTTGAGCCAAGGTGTATCCACAAATCTGTATTTTCTTGTTTGAGTATCTTAATTGGTATTTTCAGGTCCCATTAGCCTCTTGTTTTTTATGTCAGGCAGTCTCCTTTTTGTCTTTCATTCTAATATCAAGATGGTCTCCTTTGCCTCTTGTTTTGTCTATTTTTCAGGTGACCATCTTGAGGCCTCTTTGGCCTCTTGTGTATTTCCTCCAATAGTCAGGTGAGTGTCTTGAGGCACATGTATTATTTTAGTTCCCCACTTCTTGAGTTGTAATTCCAGTTCAACAATATTCATGAGAAAAATTTTTTTCGTTTGTTTTAATTTTTATTCGTGATTTTTTTATATCTAGATTTTAGATCACTAATTAAAAAATCTTTAGTAATAAAAACAGTTTCACAGTATTCACAAAGAATAAGAGACATTTTCTCTTTTTCCTGTATTAAATGGCAAGAAATTATATTCTACAGCCATCCAGCCAAGCTCCAGCCATGAAAAAATAATCGACAAATTTTAAAGTGATTTTAAAAATTTTAGAATAAAGAGAAGTGGTAAAACTTTTTCATGATCACAGAGTGAAAAATAGTATAATTTTATGCATATGGGTTTTATCTCCTCTCTGATATTACTTTAACACATTAAATTTGATATAATTTGAATGCTTTATTTATTTCACTTCATTCTTGAAATTTTGAATAACTAATTTAAATAAGAACTCAGTCAGTGAAATATAAGCAAATTAAGTGGTAACACCTTTATGGCTCACTGCGGAGATATAGATCACAAGCTTTCGACGGTGAGAACATTCTTCATCAGGTGAATGATCTAACATTCAAAAGCTTGTGATATATATCTCGGCAGTGACCCATAAAGGTGTTACCACTTACTTTGCTAACTTAAATAAAATATAAAATCCTATTTTCATAAATATTTTCGAGTTTCAGAGCCCTTGTACCATTACAAAGTGATATCAAAATATTTCTATATAGGTTTGTCCATTGTCCATTTGGAGTAAAACCAAAATATATGTATACACATGAGTTCATTAACAATATCATACTCATTTTTTTTTATTTTATATCTTGTGATATATTTGTATGTTTTATATTGATCTTGAAAGGATTTTTATATTGCATTGGCATTTACTCTATGTATATATAAGTGTGAAATATATTATGCAAAATATTTAGTTTTAAGCTACGTTTTGAAAAAAAGTCTATTTCCTTTTTTTGAGTACAATAATGTGACTAGTTGTCTTTCTAGTTAATCATAGTAACTGTAAATTTCAAGGGTCTCTTTGATAGCCACGTGTTAAAATGTCTTGTGGTTCAAAACCAAGAGTTTGTAGGGGTGGATAAGATATATGACTATTAAATAAATTATTGCAAATCCAAAGTATGAATAGAAAAAAGCGAGTGCCCCTCTTTTATAACATCACCGTTTCATTATCTCTGATCTTGCCACTATGTTTTACATCTTTTTTGTGCTACTTAATCACTAGTCCAGAGCAAATATGGTGTCAAGGCAGCCATGAACAAAATGATTTTTGAAAAATGGATTGATTTTTTTCTTGAATCTGAACTTTCTGAAACAGAAGATGGACACCTGATTTAAAATCTCCTCCCTGAGAATGATCAAATAATTAGAAAACAAAGAACAAGCAAGTTGGTGGCATCGCATTTGTTTAGGGGCAATTATCTAATGTCTCAACTGTTCAGCTCCCACCAGTTTTGCAAGTAAAATAACGTTATCTTCTAGAATTAAACATTTACATTGGCATGACACAATATCACGTAATATAGGTGTATATTGTTTACAGACTCCAACAACAGTTAGTCACTTCATTACGAAGATGAAACTCAACTTGCACATTGGACCATAAGTAATGAATACATATTGCTGTTAAATGTCCACTGTGATGCCATTGAAAATCTTGATGTGGTCAAATTTCGAGAACCCTGAAGCCAGTTTGCACGAGAACACCACATCAAAAGCTCCACCCATGTTAGACCTTATCGATGTATCATGAGTTTAAATTAGGGATGCGTGTCTTTCGAACCATTTTCTAGTTAAATTCAAGATGCAAAATAATAGCATGCACGAGAAAGATCACACCTATCATCTCCTGAATCTAATGAAAAAGTAAATACCGAAAGTTTTTGAAATGACATTACGAGATTACGATGCTTGTATCAAATGTAATGCTATGGTGTTATCACGATATTTAATCATGGAATCACATTATGGATTCTATTCAAGTTTTATCTATAGCTTAGGCCCTGGTGCTCTTTTAACAATAGTCTACGCAGATGTGTGATATTCACACAGAGCTTTTTTCTTACATAGCGAAAACCTAAATGAGAGGCATTGCGTACAGTAACAGCCAATGGCTAAAAGCGATGATACTTTTTTAGGCATTCACTTATCCTGCACAATAACTAATTGACAAAGAACTGTCTACTTAGAGCCCTTGTCTCTAATCTAATACTAATAAATTTTATTATAGTCTGTGATAATTATGGTCATTGGGCAGATATGACAAGGTCCCGATGGCTTCTTAATTATCCAATCAATTTTAAAGTACTGACTAGACACTTCCTCTTTTCACTTTTCCTATTGTTTTTGTTGTATGTATGTCTATGTATGTATTGGTTGAACCACGATAGTTCGCTGCGTGGGCCATTGGTGGCCCTATACAGACTCACTTAACTAATAACTGTGTCAAGTAAGTAAAAGGATATATGTTGGTAATAGCATAATTTTGTCTAAGCTTATTGTCACAAGCCTATTTCAAAAATGGGGCCTCGATAAAGGAAAAGGTACATCGACCAGTGGGAATTGTTTTAACCCTGAGCTGTGAGAGAGCAAGAATAAGATTGACATCTGGCAGGTGGGTGGATTCAGTTGAATGAGATCTCGAAGATACCGTGGACCAACTTCATACTTGTCAACCCCTACGGATCCTACGTATTTTAAGTAATAATAAACAGCTACGCGCATAGGGAATAATTGTTACGGATAATTGTAATTCAAGAAGTTCTTGCGCAAAGAATGTAATTTTCGTGATATTCTTACGGAGTTGAATTCAGCTGTCAATAGGACTGCTGTTCAATTTTATTGTATCCCAATCGCATTAGCCACCGTACATGCCAATAGACGCGCAACACTGATAACCAAAATTAGGCATTTGAACGCAGACTAGTTTGACGTATAATTAAAAATGGCGGACTTAGGTTCACCGGAGACGAAGTTAAAACGGTATCAAGGGCGACATAAAAAGGATGGAAAACCAAATTTAAGGGCATTATCGCCAAATATCCAGAGGCAGAAAATTATTCATTTTATTTAGTTTGTCGTAAATCAGTAAAGGTAATCGCATCTGGTCAATTTGACCTCACAATACACTTCGAATCGTCCGTTCATAAGGACAATGTTGAAAAAGCGCGCGGCCATGCAGATATACAAGTGTATTTTCGTGATGCGGCAACCGGGCTTTTTCTATGGTGAGGAAAATTCGCACAGACAACAGGAAAAGCCTCAAACCTGGAACCCTAGCTTTATTCATGAAAATTTAGATTAAAACCGATTCTTGATGCTACAATTTAACCCCATCCGATGACCTCCTTAAAGCAGCCAATTCGGCAACCCGTGTTTACAATAGGCTTCATTCCACTCGGCCTCAGGCTCCCCATGGTGACACTGAATCTGATTTAGATTTAAACTTCTATGATACGTAAGATTGTTGCATGATGGTAGTATAAGATTGTTGTATGATAGTAGTTGTATGATGCAGTACACAATAAATATGTTTGTCGCGATAATGGCTTATTTACATTGTTTACTGTTGACTATGCATTTTATGTTTTTACTATGGTTTTCCAACCCAAATACTATGGTAATGCGTGACTGGGGGTTGACAGGTATGCAACTTTCCACACCGAGTTATGCAACATTAATAAAATTTTAAACTGTATGTGGATAAAAAAGGTAACCAGTAAAGCTCAATATGGAGAAGGGTTGTATCGTCATGTGCTCGGGAATTAGTAACCAGTTCTGCAGCTGAATTTGTGATCTTTTTGAATGATAGGGTGTATAGGCCAGCAAGGATTCAAGAGACTGTTTCAGAAATCAATACACAAGGTGACAAACATGTGTACTAATGTCTCAAGCTCACTGGTTAGGGTAGGGGTAGATTTAGATACATGATGAATTATGCTAATGGAAATATGCTGTCTTAATTACTCCTGAGATATGATCATTACATCTAATTTGAGAATAAAAAATGCAACCTAAATTGCGAACTCTGGATACAGGGTCAATAATTGCACAGTTTATGGACAGCACTGAAAATAGAGGACGTGTGTAAGGTAAACAAGAGGGGTCTGAGGATGCTCCCTTGTGGAATGCCATATGGGAGAGGTAGTTTAGAAGATGAATTTTCTTAAAATATCACATTAACCCTTTAACCCTCGCTTTTAGCACAGTATCCATCCTGTATCCTCACATTATATTTACAAATAGTTCCCATTTGAGGATAATTATACCATTCAATGCATAACTTTCTATTGCTCAGTTTACTTCAAATTTTCAGTATTTGTGTAAAACAATGTTTAGGAACTAATTAAAAGTAATAAAACAAACATATTCTGTGATGGCACATGGTAAGCACCGGCCTTACTTTGTGTAGGGGGCAACTCAGTAGAATTATCAGCCACATGTAGGTATTGTACTAGTTTTTCATATTGCCTTTTAGGCATTACACCAGATATTCCAGCACAGTTCAACCTTGGATCAACTGATCAATATAAATCATAGGAGGGCAATTCTAAAATTCCCATCAGTATGTTCATTGACAAGAAAGCGAGCATCTCCTCGACATTAATATCAGTCCAACGCGGGTCTGGGCCTCTACGAACTTGACACTGTGCAGCATACTTGTTAGTTTCAACCACTATGTTATCAATAATTTCTTCAGTAAATAGTAGCAAAAAATTGTCAGTTGGATCAGTACTATTCACAGGGTTGTCTAAATTCATTGGCGCTGGATTACAAGTAAATGTCTCCACAAAAACATGTGGAAGTTAGTCAACCACTCAAGATCTATATCATCATCGTCCGATACATTAGGATTAAAATCTGATAAATCGGAGCTGTGTACCGAAGTGACTGCTATATCTGATAAAGTTTCGTCAAAGCCACTAAAATCACTATCAGTATCAGATTCTGACATATTTACTTAGCCATTCGACTCAGTTACAAACATCTACGCACTTGACTTAGCATTAGTGATCAAAATTCAAACGTGACCAAACACGATGAACAACAAACTGATAAATGGATAATATCACTAAATTACCGCCCAAATGTCTTTTGTTTTTACTTTCGCGCCAATTTTAATCTAATTTAGCCTAATTTAGTATAATTACCGGTAGCCTCTTCCTCGTAATTCCCCACCGCAGCTGACAGCTAAAACAGGAAATGACCGATTTTCATCTCGCGCTCAACCCATTTCCCGGACATCCCGAGTTGTGTATTGACCTATATACGTCATCCAATTTACATATTCATACGGCCCACATGTCTGACTAACAATTGGACGACGTTACGAATACATTATACTGATCAGGAACCCGTCATAGCTCATGAATAAACATCGGGCAGTCACGGCCGACTTGGGTATTCAGACGAAAACGGAATTGGTCGACTTGGATAGAGGGTTAAACATGCAATGTCATTGACCATCGTATAGACTAGGAATAAAATGACAGCTGCGAAGGTTACAGTGGGTACATTGGTAAACAAAGTGAGCCCTGCGGCAGTGAAAGACTTATTTTCCAGCATAAATTGTGATTTAACCAGCTCGACTATGATAATATTGTGCAAATGTAGCAGCGGATAGGAGACTGATTTGCTAATACTAACGTGCAGCAATGTGACTGATGGTGGCATGCCTCTCATGATGTGAGTGCACATGTATCTCAGTGCTGAAACAAGACTGGTCATTGCGAAGGGCAGTCTGAACACTCACGAATATTAGGACACTAGGACGGCTTCTGTCACAATCTCCTTTATATCTGCCAACCCTCGTGTCATTCTGTTGCAGAAAACAAAAACGTAAGACTTTATTCAGTTAGACTCACAATACAGTAAGGTACAATGAGTATGACCAACATTTACCCCAGACCTGTTGTTTAGAGTACATACCTGGGATGTGCTCGGGCGATTTGTATGTTGTATGATGACATTGCACCAATTTTTTTATATCAAAGAATTTTATATTCGCTATCACACAATGCATATTTCCTTTTGCCAGTGTAAACATATACTCAATGAATAGCCACCTTTGTCTAATATTATCAACAAAAGAACAAATGGAGAGTATAGAAAATTGGTAACTAATTATTTATGTTAACCTTTTGCTATTGCCTAGCAAATTATACTTAGTTGTCATTAAGGAATCTCTCG
>WURV02227466.1:0-10132 GCA_011762755.2 Epimenia babai | reverse complement strand
TTTCCCGCGTTTTCCAATAGTAGGTCACCGCGCGCTTGTCAGCAGGTCATGACGCTCGCATCGTATTCAGTGTGCATCGCCCTTGCGCTCGCATCGTATTGACGTCACGGACGCAAGGGACGCGACGTACGCATCGAATTCGGTGTGCATCGGCCCTTATAATTATAATTATACAGGGTGAGCCACAAAAAATGTAACCAAAATCAATTGGCCATAAATTTGAAATTTCATGATGTTTTCATTTTTATGACTCCTGGAGTATTATGATAGGGCTAGGGTCATTTAGACTAAAAATACCCAAAACCAATTTATTTCCAAATTAATTAATAACTATCCTATTAGATTTTTAAGTATTCGTGTGGATACCTAAAGGCTAAAATATTCAAGGACAATCCCAGAAATGTTCGTGAGCTGAAACCTGCAGCAATTTGGATTATTTTTTACTGCAATTGCCGCTAGTCAATATTAGCAAGAAATATGGCATTAAAGCAGTGCTTTATTAAGGGCAGTTTCCTATCCACGTTTATCCAGTGGTATACGAGTATCCTACACGTGATTCGGGTGATCGTGTTTGTCCGTATAGTAAAAATAGGCGGCTTGTAAGCCGGTCGACGTCGAAAATCGAAACCGAAAAATATCTACTGAGAGCAGGCTATTTTAAGGGATATGACGAAGCCAAACGGTCATAAACACAATGGAATATAGCGTGGCAGGCTGTGCAGCAGCGATTAATCCGATGTCACTATCAGAATCACTCGGGTTAGAAGTTGGATCCGCCATCTTTATTTGATCACGTGAAGACACTACACAACTACGTCACGTTCATTTATAGCTGGCGGCGTTGATTACCAGGAAAAAGAATTTGTTAAAGATAAAGCATCGAGATTGCGTAATACGCAATTCTACATCTACCGTGACTATCCGAGAGCGATTAGATACGCGAGATCTAAGATTGTACCGGAGTTGAAATCAGCCAAAGAATCCGATCAGTGGGGAACAATCGCATATCCGGCAAGACTTATAATAAATAGAAGATTGGTGAAAGAGCGTAAATATATGGACTGTTAGGGTACTCAGCCGGGTAAAATTAATTTATGTAATGTCGACGGTGATCTGAGCTGGAAAATAAAAAGTAACGAATTTATAGACCAAATTAAATGTTGTGATAGAATTAGTAAGTTATAATGAAAGCCTGGGTATCTCTTAGATCGCAACTGAGCTTACCCGTCTACGTTACTGAAAGGGTGCCACGGAAAAGACGATTAGAGGCAAAAGGCACAGCGGTAGTATAGTATTACTGTAAAAAGGTATTACTACTGTATCGAGGGCAGAGGACGTTTTCTGGTTTGAATTACCCAATAAATATTTAATACGTATATTATGTGATATATGCATGTGTAACCTAAAATGATTGCAAATCAAATTATATTGAGAACCTCTATACCCAGATGGGCTAAAGGAATGAGACTGCGTAAACTAGCTCCTGAACAAGGAAAATGTGTTGTATGCAAACAGTATGATGTTGATAGAGCGGCATTTATATTCAATGCTGAAATGTAGTAAATGCCACGAAGTTGTGTCCAGTGGCAATTTTATAATACGAGGTCCTAGTCCATATAAAAAGGTCAGAATGACGTGGTTCGATGACAACTGCCGTACCGCCAAGCTCCGATATAAGGAAGCTAGATGTAAATATTGGAACGTTAAATCGCCGACTACTCACGGTAATTTTTCGCACGCTCGTAATCAATATAGGAAAAAGTGTAAAACTTTACTACTATGAACGAGAGAAAGGGAGAAAACTATAGTAAGATGGACTGCAAGCGATTCAGGGAATTTCGGGTCTCTTCAAATCTTAAGGGTGACGAGAAAAAACGCAACTCGACTAAAATCCCAGACTCCGACCTATATACATATTTTAGGAACCCAATGAACCCCGTTATCGATAATAATAATTCGAACGCAGAAGATGATGATACGACTGATGACGTGGTAAATAATTAGTATTTAGATACGGAGGGTACGGTCGAGGAAGTCGAGTCTGTATTGTCATGGGTAGGGAGGAGAAAAGCTGCAGACGATGATAATGTTATTAATGAGTTTTTGATAGGAGGGAGTGAAATTTTACTGTCATATATTGTAACTTTAGTCAATATGATATTCCACACGGCCCAGTTCCCAGACGAGTAGAGAAATAGTGTTATAGTGCCGACAAAAAGAGAATAAAATTATCGTCGATGCAGATCTTATAAGGGGTGTAAGTCTATTAAATGCGAAACATAAAGTTTTCATGGGACTCTGTCAATAATAGAGTAATAATTTTCATCAAAAGCTGCGGTATATATAGTGAATCAAAATCTGGTTTCCGACGTAAGTCAGGCACGCATGACACGATATTTTCACAAAAATTGTATTATTGACATTAGCTAAAAAGTGTGATTTTATTGTGCCTTTATAGATTTGAGGGAGGTATGTGATGATGTTAATAGAACGAAGCTCTAGGAAAAACTCAAACACGTAAATATCAGCAAGAAATTTCTAACAATTTTACAATATGTTTATAGTCAGGCAAAAACTAGATTAGGGCAAGTAAAGAATCATTCCCCCGACTTTCCATGTCTTATCGGTTTGAACAAGCGTGATAGTTTGTCTCCAATTCGTTTTGCACTTTTCATAAATAACCTGCATGATTTTTTGCTGGAGACTGGAGAGCGTATTAAACTCCATACAGGTCACCTATTTTGCTCGTTGCTGTATGCTGATGGCACGGTCATCTTCGCCCAATCTCCATCCGGTCTTCAGTCACGTGTCGACAAGCTAAGTATGTACGATTGTGATAAAGGAGTGAATCGCGGTAAGAGTTAAGTTTTTCCTCAGAGGTGGTAGAAATATTACGGAACTTTCATGGTTTCGTTGTGGAGGAAAATTGGAGGAAGTGAAGAATTTTAAACATTTAGGTTTGACATTCACGACTGGCGGCAGTTTTGCAGATGCACAAGTTCACCTATCCCGATAAGACCTTAAGGTAACATTTTCACCGACTAATCACTTATCGTATTCAAATGCGTTGACCGAGATACAATTCTTAGTATATATAGGAGACGAAGTGAGCCAATTTTGCTTTACTCAAGTGAAGTATGGGGTGTGTGGCCGACCAATCCCTGCAATTAACCACGCTTTCGCTTTGTGAAGCGACGTACGGGCATAAAGGAGATAACTCAAAACGACTTTGTTTATGGCGAAGTTAGCCTTCTTTCCCTCAGCACCCCCTGCCAATATAGGCAGCCAAATTCCGGACTAAAATTCTGGGTTTAAATTATACCAAATATGTTAGGATCTTTGATAACGAGCTAATACGCATGCGCAGCACTAGCTGCGTCACATGGGTGACATTGATCAAATGGAATCATACAATCAAGCGGCAGACACTGCAGAACATGAATAATATGTGAGGTTTACTAGCAATTTTCAGACAGAGACAATATGATATGTAGGCACAAGAATAGAGAAGTAAAGTGGAAATACGTAGAAAAGCACATTTATACATATATATTAAAATAGACTCATCGTACGGGGAATATTTGAGAGTACTTCGTGTAGACAGACATATGAAAGCGTGATTCGTACGTCATCCCAATGCTTGAGAGTTTGGTAATTCTACTATCGTATCCACATCATCTAATATAACGTTTGCGTAAGCATTAAACACCAATTCTCTGTCGACTCATGTGGGAGGTTTACCCTGATCGAGTTTGACGCGGTAAAGGTCAGTACACGAACACCGTTGCAAAGGGAAAATGTTAACGTGCTTCGTACAATCTACGGGGGATTTGGATCTATGGTGACCCAGATACTAGCGAACGGCGTCGAAGATGACGCCGCGGAAAATTCTTAACCTCACCAAGAACCGATAACCAGTAGATACGGAAAGAGAAGGGACGCAGGCTCTTTGTGTGCAGGTATTATTTCTTCATTTTGTGCGTTCCGTTTTCTTTTGTGATTACTATGACTAATACGGCACCCACGTTCACATTCATGGATAAGTGATGAATGGGGAATAACTCAGTAAAACGTCACAAAAAACCTTTTACGTCCCTTTAAAACCAGTAATGGAAACGGTTTGACAAAGTTACTATCAATAACCCACTAAATTGATGTCTATTTTCGTTATTTCTTTCATTACCGAACGCCCTATCTATTAAACATCCAAATAGTCAGGAATGAAATAACTTCTCTGTTTTCATGCCCAGGGTTCTGATGCACTTCTTTTCAGACCCCAAAAATTTAAGACTTCACGAGGACATTTATTATTCGAGAAACATTTAAATCATTGCCAACAGAAACCGCCTTACGTCTATACGTTTTGCGATATGCACTCTTATCAATTATCGTGGTACGATATTTTGACCTACGAAACGTCCGTCTGCGTCACACCGATAGGCTCGTCATCGTCCAAACTGCACCACAGTGATTATTTTCTTATATCATACCTCGTTTATAATCTGTTCATTGGCCTAGCTGTCAGCCACGCATAGATAACACATACATAGAGTACAGCCCTGCGTGTCCGTGACTTGCAATGTAATCTGTAATCGGCATAACAACAGAATGAAGCAAATATCTCAGTTACCTCCTGATTTTCCGCGGCCAAGAACAGATCAATTACCGCAATTTATGGTGATCCAAAACAAATATCGCGTATAATAGTTTACAGTTACCCCCTCATAACAGCTTTCAATTTAAAAATATTTGCATACAAGCAATGTTTTATTCCCAGTATATGTTACTCAACTGAGAACGAGGCCGCCTCCGAAAGCAACCGAGCCTGTTTGAGCGTGGCGGGCATTGGGGGGGGGGGGGAATGCGAAAATAACGTTGTCAGTGGAGTACCGTATAATTTTATTATATCCATTTCAAAACATTACCATTTCACTCGGAATTTATTTATTATTTCTTGTGCGTGAAATTTTAGTCAGGATACTTCCAGCATTGCTAGACATCGACTCTACTATTTCGTTTGCGATAAGATGATAAAAGCCCAATATTGATCTTCATTGTTCCGTTGTTCTTTAATTCTTACGCGCGAAACTTGCAGTCCTGGCTGCCGATGGAACTAAAATATGTGTATACGGTAATAGCCACTGAATCTGCGGCATCGAACGTTACTTAGTTTTACATATAATCATGAACGTCATTTTGTTTTACTTCAACCGCAGCGAGTCCGGTATGACGATGTTAAAGTATCTATCGTCGTTGGCCGCTCGTCGGTGAGTGTAGCTCAATGGTTAGAGCTATTGAACGTAACACCACACGCACACCCTCGGTGAGAGTTCTACTTTCGTTGGGAAGGTATATTTACGCACAATGATATTTTAGCGTAAATTGAGAAATTAGGAAACGCTTATTTTTGTCGTCTGCACATACCCCTCTCTGCCAGAGTTCGAGTCTTGTGGGGAGGGGAGGGGTTATAAACATTTTAGCGCGAATTAAAGAATTCCAAAAACTTTTTAAACATTTTTGCAAAATTTTAGTCTTAATAATTGCGGTGCCATCGGGTAAATCGGACTCTATTCACTGAAATAATGCCGTCAGCATAGATGTTAGATGGTATGTCATGAGTCCAGAAGACGCTAGATCGATTCTACCGCTAGCCAATCTCTGCCTGTGGCGATATTCGAGCAAAAGGCGCTTTAAACCCAGTCTTAGCCCAACTATAGACCATGCCGCTATGTAAAGATTTCGTCCACTTTTGACGCATCTTTCACGTATTGTTAGGTTAAGGCTTTTTTGGGAATGAAAGTTATTTGATTTTCAATAATCGATGTTGAACCACATAAAAATCAAATGTAGAACCATATACTCTTTTTACAATATTATCTCGAGGACATTGCCTTAAATTTGGGTGGTCACACTTGTCAGGTACAATCAAATTAATCAAAAGATATCCTTTCCTATACATCAAAGCATCGGACATAATCATCAAATATTGGTGTGATGGAATATTTTTTATTGGTGGGATGGAATTTTTTTATATTTGACACAAATACAACAAATATGAATACGACAAATTCAGGATTATAGTATACATGGTCAGGTGCAAGAAGTATATTTGATATACGAAAGCTCATCTTAATCTATATAAGTAATTCAAAGGTGTTACCTTTGTATTGTCGTATTTACGTTATAGCTAACACGGCAACCAACATATCGGTAACAAATATGAAAAATGCCATGGGTAATTAAAGAATTTTCTGAAAATTTAATAGTATTTTCCTTGTAATATACAGCATTCGTTTGAAACCAGGACGTTTGAAGATTCTATAAAATATTATAGCGCATGTGTGGATTCACCAGTTTAGTTAATAAATCCCTGTAAAATACATATCGAAATTATTGTTCCTTTGTCAGTTCTCACTTTTCAATTTGTCTACCTTCTTTTAATATTCAATTAACTGTAATTATAAAGGTTTTTGAAAGTGTCTTTAGCTTGAAACGTTATGGTAGGTCACATTTAACACAGTTTAAGACCGTGTTTTCGTTTCGCAGACGTATCCAGCGAATTTAACACCAAATTTATAATCACACATCACGTCGTTCCATGTGTTTTTCTTGTTTCGGTACACCTGCAGACAATGTTCCTTACCCCCGTGGTCGTTATTAGGCTCACCTGCAACAAAGAAAGTGTCTGTTTATTGGTTTACCAGAATCCTATAAAATTATACGTAATAGAATATCTCACGCACAAATCTATATCTAAAAATATAATGAAGAGAAATGTTATCAAAGGTTTTCGAGATATATCAGTTTATAACTTTTTTAAATAATAATACATTAATCAGCGATATTATCGTGGAATTTAGGGTGTATTTGAAAAAAAATATATATATAATTTACTATCTTGGCGTAAATACAAAAATACAAAAGTAACTCCTTGTTGACTAACTATATAAGGATTAACACGAGCTTTCGTATCTTGGCGTAGGGTAGTGACATTTGTGTGGCGAGTGGAGTAATAGCGCGTATAGAGTAGTGGATTGGCATATAAATAGATAATTTTAATAATAATTGATATTTACCTGGAGAGAAATGCACAGGAAAAAACCTATACCCCTGATGGGTCCCATCAGGTATAGGTTTTTTCCTGTGCATTTCTCTCCAACTATTTATGGAACCACATTGGCTATCCTAATTAACATCGCTGATATTTACTTGAAAACCAATTTGTGTAGTTAGCCCTTGAATCGTCTGGCCATAACCACTCGCCCTCCACCACATCGTCCCTTGCTCCCGCGAAGTAGTGATGGACGTGGTCTGCGACCAGCGAACTAACGAACTCGTTCACTTCCGCAGATTTCAGACTCGCCAGAGTCGTTCCCTGCATCTCGCAAAAACTTTTGGCGTCATTCGCGGAAAATGGATTTTTGTCGCTGTAGAATTTGTAGCACATTTCGCCGCGTCTTGTCCAATCCGTCGGACATCCTACAGATAGAAAATATATTATTTTAGCAGTTTTCCTCATAAAGGTAAAGCATTGACTATTTCTGTAATAACACATGTTCTTTAACAGACAATATCTGAATAAAAATTATCAATATATTTTCCAATTTCATCATGAAATATTCGCCCATTTTGGGCCGCGGAGCTTTTCTTTGCATCTCTAGTCACTAGCGCGTATATTCTTGTGCTTCCACAGAACCTAGGCGTTGGTTGTATGAGGAATTTTATGCGACTCAGTTAGTTGAAAAGGTATTAGTTTCACCTTTAGCCTTTTACGAACTGGCTGACACGTCAACTCACATCTATATTGTTACCATTGTTATTATTTAATACTTTGTGCGATGTATATTTGCATAAAACATATGCCCGTTGAAAATATCGACTAAGATATTCCCGAATAGATGATCAAAATAGTAGGATAACATAGGATGAATAGTAGGATAACATTGGATGAATAGTGCGATGGAACGGGGGAACGGAAGGAGAGAGAAATGGAAGAAATTGAGTGCGATTTGATGGAACGAGAATATTCGAACCAAACGAGTTTATATACACCATGATATCTATTCTAAATTTATTTTGAGTAAATTAATATGGGCGAAGGTCGTCGCACTGTTTACCAATAACAAACACGCTATTTGTGAAAAATAGTTCCTATAGTGCAGTAGAAAGTCACGTGGGTCACGTGAGTTTGTGCGACGACGAGAATCAACCGTTTGGGCAGGTTTAATCGATTTTTAAATCCATCATCTAATTGAAATATGAATTTATCAGGCGAAATTTTTCAATTCAGGTGGCGAACGCAAGGGGGCGGCGATTGATATGAATCAAGTCATAAGTGTAATGAAAGGAAATTTTATTGATTTATAGTGCCCTTTTGACACATGGCTATCAAAGACACTTTAGTGAATACGTACTCGGTTGATACTTCTCGAGTCGGTCCACTCTGTGCTTCAGCGCCGTGTAGTTGCTTACGAGATTGCCAACCGAGTCGGCTATGCCCACCTGGGCTTTCTTTAATTCTGCCAAATCGCTTACGACGCGTCCAAGCGGCCCGTTAAGCGTCCCTAAATCATTCCCAAGGGACGTTAGAATCGACGCGATGACACGAAACCCGCCTCTGGTTTCCGACAAAACTTTGTTGATCTTGTCCGCCACAGGAACGGCCGGAGTGGGTGATGGGATAGCAACTGAGGCCGCGTAAGTCGACGCGAAAAGCAAAAAACTACCTAAAATTACGGCGAGTGACATTTCCCTATTGAGAATTAAAACCACGTATACGCGAAACGATGGATAACTTTATTTAATGACGTCGCAAGGCAGCGTCCACTGTATTTATAATCTCCCTGAATCTACAAGTCACTTGAATTTTGCAATGTAGATTATAGGTTATCTCCGATTTACGCAAAACGAATAATGATTGCATTTAACCCTTTGACGCTGCTGGCTTTGTATTGCATTAACATAGCAATAGGTCTGTCGATCAACAGTGTAAAGAGCGTTAACCACATCGTCATCATCGATATCGTCAAGTAAATACGAAAAGTTCCAGGATAACATTTCTTATCAAAATTTTATCAACCTTATAATTCATGTTATCTCCCGAGCTGTTCTCTATTCGATTCGGTAAAGTAAACCCGGCAAGCAGTACATTTAATATTACATAATATTATATACTTGACGCAGGTAGTCATGATAAACTTAATTTGGTCAATTTATAATGCGGGATATCGCAAAGAGGACAACTTGCTTTATACAAAACGCTTGTCATAGCGTTTAGCGAACCGGACGGACCTTCTATTGATAACGACGGACGAGTGTCTCATGATGTGACTGAGCACGCAGAAGAGCCGTGTCAGATAACGTCAATTAAATATTTCGTTCCAACATTAGCTGTCGTACACGAAAACCTGAATATGTGATCTTTAGGTATCTTTAATAGCTCTAGTGGTTTATGCATAAAGGGGGAAATAAACACATTATAGCAGTAATAATAAATTGGTTATTTCCATACTGCTCTGTTCGAAGTAAAGGGATCTCAAAATGGCGGCGTGGCGATTGGTCGTGTTGTGAGAGACTCACTAAATGATGGTTGTTTACATTTTTTCTGGTGTTATACGCGATATTTCCGTGTGATATTACGGTGACACGCAATTTAATGTTTATAATTATGATAGTGTGTGAGTGAACGCAAGTTGGGCTATGCTGTAGTCTGTTAATATAATCTTACAATTTTGAAGTTTTAATTTACTAGTTCGATAGTGCGGTATAGCCGGTCGTTGTCTATTAAGTTTTTAACAAAGGCTGGCTGTGAACAATAGACAATGTCTGATATTTAGGTCATGTACTCGGCCCGTGTCCATTGTCAATTTGTCATGTGTTGGAAATATTTGTCTATTGTTAGTGACTCAATCAGGGCCGATTGATTTACGAGAAAGGTATAAAATAATAATATATAATAATAATAATAATTTATTAGGTATACAAAGAATACCAATATACAGCACATTAGTTTTAACCTATAGCCTACAAAGATGGCGTCACCGGACCAGGCTGGGAACAATGATAAAATGCCACAAAGATTGTGTGACTGTTGATAACAATATTATGACCGCTTACAATACACATCATACAT
>WURV02227455.1:0-10133 GCA_011762755.2 Epimenia babai | reverse complement strand
TATCCATAGTATCCGAAAATACTAAATACCCAATATTGAAAAAATCATATTTTTGGACTTTCTAACGCTATTTCTCCGCTATGGAAATCCCTACTTAAGACTCATTTTGATATGGTGGGTCTCATATGACTAAGAAGGAAGCTCACATATGTACAAAAGATATTGTTCACAAATAATCAATGTGCTTTTAATAACATATACTGACTGCACAATCTTTGGTAATGTATGGTAATACTACTTGTATTTTAGTACCACAATATGAAACTGTTGCGATTATGTAGACAGGTTGACTTGGTAGGTATCCTCTAAAGCACAATAAGCAAGCTTAGTTTTCATTGAAGTAAAGTTACTACTGACATAATTCTTTTGCCGTTCTGTTATTCCATGTCCAGTGTTCTCATTATATATTCAATGTTAACCAGGGTCACTAGGGTGCACTAATAGTCATTTATTATTTAGTCCTTGGCGGTCATTTCGCTAACAAAACAGAATAGCTACAGAGTAATACTAGTCTGCAGTGTAAATCATTATACCTAATAAGTGTATTCAATACAGCGAACTTGGTCCATACATGACAAGTTGCTAAGTCAACAATAGTCTACACTCATGAAGAGCGACTATGGAAATGCATAGAAATCAAAATGTGATTTACATTTTGGCCCAAGCAATACCTGGGGGCAATTACGTATAAAACATAAACCCACTCATTACTCAACTGTGTGCGGCAATTAATCCATTTATTAAGGCAAAATACCGCTTATGAACTAAGTAAAGGATCACTCTAGACTTGTATATGGCGCCGAAAATTAAAGTAAGTTACCCATACTTTACCAAAACGATTACAGCTGACGTATATTCCGAATGTTCAGACGAGAGTAAATGCTAAGAGAACGACATGTTACTTTAAAAAATGACATTATAATAACATATACTACACAAAAATAAAGAAGTCTTCATAGTTTAAATAATTGCATCTAATAATAGCTTACAGTTATTGGTATCGGAGCATTACGCTTCAGTTGACTCGAATCGATTGACGATAAAAACTTTTCACCAACGAATCAGTAAAAAATGTCGTCTGCTATAATTTCAATAGTTCTCGCCCTTTATACGACAACTTTTAGAGTTCTCGCCCTTCTAGGTACAATCTTTTCAATACTGATCTCCCTTGCTGCGATCATAGAAATAAACTGAAATGATCGATGCTCTGTCATTATTAAATTTTATTCGAACAAAAGTCATCTTAAATACAATGATGGAAAAATACCACGAAATACAACACAAACGATATTATGATCTCATGAGCATAACTGCATGCACGAAAAATATTCCCAAAACAAAATTAATCCTCTAACAGAAAATAAAATTCACTGCAAGCACAAAGATGTATACATACAATAAATTATATCATTGTACATTCAATATTAGCAACATAAGATACAACATAAAAATATACAACAAACCAGATACAAGATTTCTAGTTTTTACATTATTTTACAATTAGTATTTCACCGCCCTCATAAAAATTAGTTTATAAATTTTAAACAAATGCATTCAAACGAAACAGAAAATTTCTCCTCCTTCTCAGACCTCCTTCTCATAATACAACCGTTTGAAATACCATATCTGGATAAAGAGACCATTGATAATAACTACTAGACTAAATTATGTCATGGTTACAGTTATAAAAACTGAATTTTTGAACCCTTACAAGAGAACACCAGACTTTATTGACAAATCCCCTCTATTAACTATAACTTGATATGGAGAACCACTTTGACTGATAGACCACTTCCATTGAAACCATCCTCCACTAAAAAAATCCCTTGAAATATTACGGAGACAGGAGACATAACCCAAACCTCTTGAAGCGCAATAGCGTACTTAATGTCACAATTCACGCCATTCGGGAGAAAACCATTCTCAACCAAAAACCTCTAGCAATGAGACCGCATTAAAAAATCAAAAAAGACCACTTCCAAAAAACTAATGACATCTTTGGTAAAAGATGAAAGGACGTAACGTAAGAATGATTTCTTATAAATGCTATCAAAAAGTCTAAAAAAATCGTTCGTTCGCCAATATATCTATAAAGAAAAGCTAGTTAAAAGGTAAAAATAGGGCAAAAAAACACAGGCCTAATACCAATCAATCTGATTATAATAAAAAAATTCCACAGAAAATGCTAGAACATTGAAGTAACTCTTAAAAATAATCAGTGAACAAAATTAGTACAAATATGAATCAGATAGGGCGAAGGATAAAAAATTTAATGTTTGTATATAATTTGAACGAGGCATAATTTTCATTGAGAAGATGGATAATTTGATGGTCACCTGCCTTGTTCGAGTCTGTACATTGTTTATGTTGAAATGGAAAAAGCGAGGTTTTTGTAATTAGTGGTACCTTGTTAAAGGTAACAAACATCATTGGGCTATAATAGTGTCTTACGGGACACTTTTACAAATTTTACCACCTGCTCCAGTACGGATGTCTTCAAAAAGCAGGCATGGAAAATTTGGTTTATTCCCTGGTCATGAAAGGTGCGGCGGAAATTCCCGGGAAGCAGCGGAAAATCCCCGGAAGCAGCGGAAAATCCCCGGAAGCAGCGGAAAATCCCCGGAAGCAGCGGAAAATCCCCGGAAACTGCAAATTGAACCGTGTGAAAAGCCACGATTCTGCACGACCCAACCGCCAGCAAGTCACCTTTTACAGATAATGATGCGCGTTGCCATGAGTACGTTTGACCTGGACATTCTTCGTTACTTTCACAACATTTTCATTGACTCAATAAGTGCGATATCGACTCACGGGAAATTCTTTAAGAAATATCCCACGAATATATCTGGGGTTAAACCTCACCACCGTCTGTAACTTTTCTTTGCGACATCTACACCACACGAATGAAAATTAGATTGTCACCGTAGAAACCCAGAAAGCGATATACAGCCGACACCCCTAGGTACCGGGGGTCATTAGGTGAACATTTCAAGAAGCGTGTTTAACAACTGAGCTAATAAGTACACTTTATTCGAATAAATTTCATACCGTATCCACTCCTTTATATTCACTACCTTATATCCAATATTCACAACATATACAATAGCGTATACTTACCTCTGTATATCCAATATCTTATATCCTATAACCCATTTCCAATATTCACTAAGTATATATACACTACCTTATATCCACCTCTGTTTACCAACAATGTTGTATGAAATACCCTATATCGAATGCCCTGTATCCACTACCTGATATCCTATACAAGTATATCCTATACGTACATCGTATCCAACATCAACTTAGTTTATCCACAAACATCCAATATATTCAATACCCAATTATCCCCTAATTTGTAACTATTCACGCTTATGTGAAAAAAGCAACAGTAGCTAAGCCATAGCAACAGTAACTAAGCCATAGAAACAGAAACTAGGCCATAGCAACAGTAACTAGGCCATAGCAACAGTAACTAGGCCATAGCAACAGTAACTAAGCCATAGCAACAGTAACTAAGCCATAAAAGCAGCAACTAAACCATATCAACAGTAACTAAGCCATAGCAACAGTAACTAAGCCATAGAAATAGTAAATAAGGCATAACAACAGTAACTAAGCCATAGCAACAGTAACTAAGCCATAAAAGTAGTAAATAAACCATAGCAACAGTAACTAAGCCATAGAAACAGTAACTAAGCCATAGCAACAGCAACTGATCCATTCGATATTGAGCAAAATCAGGCACATGGAAATTTTTTTTAGGCCAATGGCCAATGGCCAGATTTGACACCAAAACCACCAAACGTGTCTTGAGGAAGCACGATTATCTTTTCCTACATTTGATCATAATTAGACATCAGGATGGGCCGGATTAGTTGTGAATTCTATGAGTTAAAATCCATAACAAGTGAATTTTTACAGTGGTAAACATGGCCATATACTTCAGGGTCAAAAGGAACATATATAAGTAATTAAATAGATTGCTGTTTTGAAAGGGAATGTATTTTTCCCGATCGTCCGCGGTTTCCCCCATGCCCGAAGTCGTGCAGCTTGTAGATCATTAACACCAGATACACCATCATTATTATGACATTTTTCCGTAAAATACAACTTTCTGCTTAAGATACAGCTTAAAAATCTTCAAAAACTTTTAGCTCAAAGCACATTTAGCTGTAGCACTAACTGATGATAAATTAGGTCATGGAAAATTACAATTCAAAAACGAAATAATTACACTGAAAAAACATACAAAATGCTATACACAAATGGAATAAAGTTAAAAATCAGAAATATTGTATATGTACAAAAAAACCGTTAGCAATACAATCTAGTTATGTAAAAAATCTCAACAAACAATTCAGCGACCCAAATATCTTGGGTTTTTCCGTTGTTTTGGAAGGCATCTATAATTTAAAACTAGCAACATCTCCGAATTTTTTGCGTATGTTACGAAAAATATATCACACTTTTATTATGTAACAGACAAAACATCTTGGGGATTTTCCGTCAAAGCTAAACATCTCAGCAAAATATAGGACAAAATTTTTGGAAATTTTCCATCGATTAGTCTGACCAAAAATATTTTGCCATATCACGGAGACCTTTAAATTAAGATAAAGGTGCAACATTTATAGATCGCACGTACCAGCCAATAAAGGCTCTCAGATGTGGTTTACAATGAATGTTAATGAAAGCTATAGTCAGACACAATACCTCAAATCAGCCGTCAAAGATGATGTCAAAGTATCTACCAATTTCGGAGACAGGTTTACTCCAGCAATGAGAGATAAATAACTGGCAGAGGATCATCGCAGAAAAGTCAAACGGTGACCATAATAATGTTGGAATTATTTCATCGATTAACAGAGTGTGTTTGAGCAAGGCAACCTCAACAAATCATTTCAACAAATAAATATTGTTACGTTTCCCATTACGTCCAAAGAAATCTTTACAAGTAAACAGCCCCAACTTCACAAATCCAGTGATCTTGGGTGGTCTTTCAAGAACTGTTTTGCCATTTCCACCATAAACTGCTGGTCTGGAGTTTTTCCGCAAGCGTACATCTCAAACTGCAAGTCCAGCTGAAATTCATATGAAAATGATTTCCTTTCAAACTGAATCATAAGACAGGCAGAAACAAAAATATTTCATGAAAAATACTGAATTTTTTGCTCATATGTGATTTGAGAACATTTTTTGGTAAATTTGTCAACATTTTTGGTAAATTTGTCAACATTTTTTGTAAATTTTACGAGCCTTTTGTAAATTTGCTGAGCTTTTTGTAAATTAGCGAAGCCTTTTGTGAATTTGTCAAGTCTTTTGTAAATCTTTCAAGCTTTTTGTAAATTTGCGAAGCTTTTTTGTAAATTAGTCAAGCCTTTTTGTAAATTTGTCAAGGATTTTTGTCAAGCCTTTTGTGAATTTGCGAAGCTTTTTGTAAATTTGCAAAGCCTTTAGTAAATTTGTCAAGGCTTTTCGTTAAACCTTTTGTAAATTTGTCAAGCCTTTTGTAAATTTGCGAAGCCTTTTGTGAATTTTTCAAGCCTTTTTTAAATTTTTCAAGCCTTTTGTAAATTTGTCAAGCCTTTTGTAAATTTGTCAAGCCTCTTAACATCAAAGATATGCTAATACCTTTTGCCCTTCTCCCCTCGAAATGCAAAAACTAACTCAATATATATATATATATATATATCACGTACATAACTAAAGAAGATTTACTCTTACATTACAAGAATAGGCTGTGTGAAGTGCAAGTTGCAGAAACTGGATTAAATGCAATTTCTCACTTTTCCCTCACTAAAAATGCAAATCTATTCACAAATTTTTGTTACGATCTTATAATCATATAAGACAACTCACCTGCATGATGTTCTTTCTGGGAGGATCGTCAAATTGGATTCTTTTGTGCGGTTTTTTCTTCATCTACAGAAAATAAATAACGATTCCACATGAAACACGCACCAACACATCGGCTAAAAAAACAAAACATTTTATAACTTTACATCCAGCACCTGTAGCCATATTTCATCTGAAAAAGAAAAAATGAGACTTTCTCATATATGCTCCTTTCAAGACCAATTGAATATATTCATAAATGATCTTTAACATAAATGTGTGATATATAATATGTAATACGTAATATGTAATACGTAATATGTAATACATCATATATAATATGTAATACGTAATATGTAATACGCAATATGTAATACATCATATATAATAAGTAATACGTAATATGTAATACGTAATATGTAATACGTAATATGTAATACGTAATATGTAATACGTAATATGTAATACGCAATATGTAATACATCATATATAAGAAGTAATACGTAATATGTAATACGTAATATGTAATACGTAATATGTAATACTTAATACGTAATATTTAATACGTAATATGTAATATGCAATACGTAATATGCAATACATATGTAACACTTAATATGTAATACGTAATATGTAATACGTAATACATAATATGTAATAGGTAATATGTAATACATAATATGTAATACTTAATATGTAATACGTAATAAGGTTCGTCAGGCTGATAAAATAAAACACTTTATAGCATATTACACACATGACAAAGATTGTTTATGAATGAATTAAATTAATATGACAATGTGTTTCATTTGCATACTTGCATTTTTGTTTATAATTTTACAGGTTCTGAGAAGATACCAAGATCATACCGTCATCAGAAGATGCTCACTAATATATATATATACACAAAAATCGTGTTGTTCAACGCAGTGACAACGGTATAGAGCCACCGTCAGTTACTGATGGAAGGGTAAATGTAAGATTTGATACGATCCACTGCAGGCTGACCTTTCTCGCTTTGGGCATGTCGCAGACGCCGTCGTTGAGAGCGGTTTCCTTGACGATGGAAGGCGGAGAGAAGAGTGAGTTCGAGGTGTCGCCGATGAGGAGTTTACTCTGCGAGAGAAAGAAGGGAGCGAATGATACGTTGAAGGATGATTCAGACGGGAATTCTGAGACGTTATTGAGTGAAACAAGGAGCCATTAAAGTTTTTTGGAATGTTGCCTGGATGCAGCAACAAGCGCATCAGTATCATTAATAATAACTGGTAAAACACCGTAGTGAAAAAACCCAGCGCGTCTGTGCAGACAGGTGACGCTTCGGGTAAACACGATAAATGGATCAGCGTCATTTATAATGACTGGAAAAACACCGTAGTGGAAAAAACCCAGCACATCTTTGCAGACCGGTGATGCTTCGGGTAAACACGATAAATGGATCAGTATCATTTATAATGACTGGAAGAACACCGTAGTGGAAAAAACCCAGCACATCTTTGCAGACAGGTGACGCTTCGGGTAAACACGATAAATGGATCAGTATCATTTATAATGACTGGAAAAACACCGTAGTGGAAAAAACCCAGCGCGTCTGCGCAGACAGGTGACCCTTCGGGTAAACACGATAAATGGATCAACGTCATTTATAATGACTGGTAAAACACCGTAGTGGAAAAAACCCAGCGCATCTTCGCAGACAGGTGACCCTTCGAGCATTCATGTCACCGGTTGCTAACGCTTAGTGATGGCCTGGATATGTGGCAAACCCGGGTAAATCTGTGAGAGTTGATTATTTACGAGACGGAGAAGATATGAGCAACCATTCAGAGAGCATCTCTTCGTTTTAGTTAAAAAGGGCACCGGTAGTTTACTGACGAAATCGATGATCAAACTAGGCTCTTCCTGAGTGAATCCCAACGATGCAGAAAAAAAAAGGTAAGGTACAACATTTATAGACGAGGCTCTCAGAAGCGGTTCACAATGAGTGTTTTTATCGCGGGTATATTCAGTGCAGATACAATACCTTTTACACTCACATATTATATACCGTCAAAGATGATATCAGGCGTCTACCCATTTTGGAGATGGGTTTACTCAGTCAATAGGAAATGAATGACTTGCTGATGACCATCGCAGAAAAGCCGACTGGTGGGCAGTTTCGCACCCGCGACCTTTCGGTTACGAGTCCTGCGCTCCTACCACTCGACTAACTGCCTCCCCTCCCGTCCCCATACTGCACTTTCTAATGCAAACATTTTATAAAAATAAGCATGTCTTTGATAGAATTAACAAGAGGCCAAAGAGGCCTCAAGACACTCACCTGAAAAAACCCATAAAGATACTGAAGACCAAACCAAGGACACCATCTGCCAAATGGCAGATCTCTGCAATAAGCGGTTCAGGAGATTTTTTAAGAAAATGTTAACATCGGACGGACTGACAGACGGACGGACGACGGATAAACTCCGATCAGAAAAGGTAACCAAGCATAAGCTCAGGTGACCTAAAAATACCGCAGTAGCATGAATGTACGAGCATACAGGAGTTTCCAATTTTTCCACTTTTTGACTCGAAACCCCGCGACCTTGACTTGACCAGTTTTTGCCGAGAGATTTTCTCGCGCGCTTGCCAGCTCCGAACTAAAAAACAATCGTTAGGTAAATGTAAAAAAGTGAACACAAATATAAAACTTAAGTGAGGAGAAAGAAAGGTGATAGTGACGAAAATGCAGTGACAGACGACAAAGTGAAGTGACTGATGTAAAATTGACAAAAGTAGCGTGTCAAGAGACAAAGTTAAATTTTAGGTGACAAGAAGGAAGTGACAGCAGAGAAATCACGTGATACGAGTTCAATTAGTGATAAAACTGTGATAGGACAAAAATAGAGTGACGTGACAATGAAATCAAGAGCCATTTTTTGGTCCCACAAATTAACCATTGAGCTACTGTTTATGAGAGGACATTAGGAACAACCAACCTTTACGATCATTAATAAAGTAGCACTCAAGCCTAGCATGAGACACCGTTATTACACGAAATGTATATAGGCGCTTTAGAGGCATACTAGTTATTGGGGCACCTCCAAAACGAATGTATTATTATTACACTCTGCGAGCGTTTTAACGGGCAAGAGGGAAGAAATGCACAGAGAAACTTACCTATCGTGGAACTCAGTTGGTATAGCACCAGACTGGTTACCTGAAGGAGTGGCCATAAAATGTAAGACAGGTAAAATATCCCCGTCTCAATCCAACACTTTTTTATTTGCCGTGATTTTCCCCGAACACCCCCTGGATTTTCCGAACACCCCTAAGATTTTCTGAACACCCCCAGGATTTTCCCCGAATACCCCTCATTCATTGATACTTCCCCATCGGCAGTTGAACCCACCTGTTTTGTCAGTTTGGGTTGGTCAGTAACGTCGGAAACATCGCACGTCGACATATCCGCCTCGTATCCACTCATCGTCTCCTCTTTTATGAGGGCATTCAGGTCCTCTTCCATGTCGCCTGGAGTCTGTGGAGGTCAGAGGTCATTCGAAACGGCGCGTTTAGTGATCGAGAAACGACTACGGAAAATCAAAATCTATGGCCTTTCCATTTTTGGCCGGTAACATTCGATGGACAGATAACAAGTCAAAGTAAAATGACGTTTGTTTAGTCTAGTTTTCGTAAAATGACAAGATTCTAAAGCATGACGTAGTCGTTCAGTTATCTTCGGCGATAATGAAAACCGAAATTTCATAAAGATGAAATTTATTAGCACTGGCCTCTCAATTATCACATCATCTAATTGTACATGGAGAGCTTATCCGCAAAACGAGCTATACGCCAATTTTGACGAATTTTAATTTTTCGCACCGAAATTACTTCCCCTTACAACGTGATTGTACCTGCATAATTATTTTTCCGCAAATCGCAGTATATTCTGTATGTTACTATAGAAATAGTTGTGATATATACAAGCGGAATTTTTGGCAAAACGAGCAATGTACAATTTGTATTCCGCAAAATAAGATATTTGCATTAGCTGAACATAGTTAACTCTGAGCTTTAGTGACGTACATAATACAGGGCGCTAAAGTTTATCAATGAATATATCATTACTGTTATGTATGTATGTATGTATGTATTTATAGGCTGATTACCGAAGTAATCGTTGTGTAAGGCCATCGTAGGCCCTTTACAATGCTAGCCTATTAATGTGGTTAACATGAAAATTTGATTAGCCTCACTTATAAGGGGTGGGGGAAAAACACCTAGTGTGAAAAACCCACCGAGTCTGGGCAGACAAT
>WURV02227444.1:0-10134 GCA_011762755.2 Epimenia babai | reverse complement strand
AGTTTCAATCGCTTCTAAAAATTGACTTACACTTTGAGGATTTTTCATCTTATAAACAACACCAGGCTTTCGATTAATCGCAGGAGGCATCACAAAAACAGAAGGATAACCTGTGATTCCAAAGTTTTTAGAAATTCTAAATTCCCGTCCAGATCGTTCAGGGTTAAGTCTTACAGGAATCACTTGTTTTAAATAATCCTGAACTTCTGAATCTGCTAAAATTTCATCTTCAAAATCTCGGCAATAAGGACACCAAGTTGTATAAAAATAAACAACTAAAACTTTTTCTCCTCCAAGATAACCATCAAATGCTCTTCCATAACCATCAGCACCTTCAAGCCAACCTTCTATTTCTTCACTTGAAGCATTGGCATGATGTATTGGCTGTAATAAGAAAAACATCATCAACATAATGATTATTTGATTAAAAATGTTTTTATTCATTTTCTAAAAACCTTCCTTTGTCACCCACGCTCATTTTTTGTTTTTCAACAAATCCAGCATTGACTTCTAAAACATAAAAAGCGGGTTTTTTAACAAGATATCTCTTACAAGGATCTGACTCACAAGGTGGTACATTTTGATGAAAGCCAATTACTTTAAAATTTTCATTCATCCAAATAATATCAAGAGGAAATTTAACGTTTTTCATCCAAAATGATTTTAAAGCTTTTTTATCATAAGTAAAAAGCATTCCTGAATTCTCCGGCAATGAATCCCGGTGCATCAAACCTTTTTTTCTTAACTCAAGATTATCTGCAATTTCTAAGTCAACACAAGCACCATTAAAGCAAAGCTGTCTGAAATTTGGTAAATGTTTACTTTGTGCAAAAACAGCCCCACTCACCATAAACACCACAAAAAGCATGATTCCAAATTTTAAAATTTTATTTTTCATTAATTTCATCATAATCATAAACCCGATAAGAACCTTCCTGTTGAGTCGCTCTAGAAGAAGGCTCCATTCGCCTCATAACCCATTTTTTCAGAATACCACGAGTTAAAGGAATTAAAAGTATAAATCCAAAAATGTCTGTTAATACTCCCGGTGTAATCAATAGAATACCTGAAACTAAAATTAACAATCCATCCACCATAGCATCAGCTGGCATACGGCCTTGATCTAATTCTCGCTGAACTGAAATCCAAGTCCTGAGACCTTCAAGTCTTGCTAAAAAAGCGCCTATCATTCCCGTAATAATCACAAGAAAAATAGCAGGCCAAAAACCAAATGCTTCTCCAAGCTTAATCAAAATCATCATTTCAATCAAAGGAATACCAATAAAAAAAATCATAAGTTTCGGCAACACTATAAAACCCCCTCATACATTGCAGAAATTTGGTCATAATAATCTTCTAAAAAATGCATCATAACAAAAAACATTACAACGATTCCTAAAATAAAAATAGTTAAAATAATTTTTCCAGCCAAAATAACGTTTTTATTTTTCCACAATAAAGGTAATGCAAAAGGCCCCAAAAGCATCAACATTAATATGACATAGCCCTGAGATTCCATACCGCTTATAGCAACAACTTGCCCTGATGCATATTTATAAGCGTCTTTTGCTGCTGGAATAAGAAGAAAAAAATAGATGATAAGCATCAAAAGTTTGGCAATATATGATTCACTTAACAAAACCATAATGACAACACCAAAACTCATAATCAAATAAGTCATTGCTTTAGCATTATCTTTTAAGTAAAAATGTCCAAGACCAGGAAATAGTAAACTCAAAGTTAAAGCAATCCATTTATTTGATTTTAATTCCACCGATTTATTTTCCATTACCCAATAATTCCCGACATGCTTCCAGGTGTACGAACCACATATTTTCTTTTTCCTGTCTCTCTCACATCTTTCATCCTGACAGAAACTTTACCCATCGCTAAACCCAAAAGAGAGCTTTCATCTTGGCGATTTATATCATCTTTATTCCCAAATTTTAAAACGGTTTCTTCTTTGATGAGAACCTTATCTTCATCATGTATTAAAGCCACAGAACTATTTTTATCAGTATAAATCGTATCGTTAATTTTAATTAAAAATTTTTCTCCAGGTTTCACCTCAACAAGACCACCTTCAAATTGTTTAACACGAACTTTTCCATAAATTTCTGTTAAATAATAATCAGAAGTTTCTTCGTCAACTAATAAAGGCTCACTCGTCGCTTCCGTTTGAATCACTTCTTGAAATACTTGTTTTCTCATTTTTGATAAATTTTGTTCTGCTTTATTGCCAAATGCAACAGCTCTTACTTCAAAATCTCTTTCACCTGATAAAATCTCTGCTTCTTCCCCAGTACCGTCAATAGAGTGAAAGACTGAATCAAATCCTTCAAGAGCACCCACCACTCCTTGACTATATTGTTCAATTGCTTTTCCCACCGATTGTGAAGTTTTTTGAATCCAATTCACTCCTGAAAGGATCATTTTTTCTTCAATACTTTTTTGAGGTTTTTGGTTTTTAATTTTATTTTTCCGATTCATAAAATCATTATAAATAGTGGACTGAACAACATCGCCATTCTTTTTAAACCTGATATTTAAAAAAGCAATCTCTGTATTACTCTTTAAATCTTTAACATCAAAGTCACTACCCTGTTGTGAAATAAAAACCATCGGCTCTTGGGTTGATGAAAATAAACCAAGTTGCTTCACTTTTTTGAGGTTTCCTAATTGAACTCCATCAGAAGTTACAATCATGAGCTTGTAACCATTTGCTCGAATTTTAGATCCTTCACGCATCAGAAAATTACCGGTTTGATTTCTATCGCCATCTGCAATAAACCACACATCTCCCTTTAGACGAATGGTTACATCAGAATCAATAATAATATTATTAGAAGTATAAATTTTAGTAGGGCCTGTTGAATCACCTAAAGTGATATCTTGACCGTAGACCATAGAGCTGGCATAGGCATTCATAGCATTTAAAGAAAATGCTAACAAAGCACTTGCTAAGATATATTTTCTGATACCCTTCATAAAAACCTCTATATATAAGACGTCTCATATAAAAATGCATTCAATACTATATATAGGTAATTATAACAGATGTAGAGAGAGAGGGTTTACCCAAAACGGCCCGTAATATACTCTTCGGTTTGTTTTTTTGCAGGATTTGTAAAGATTTTTTTAGTATCATCAAATTCAATAAGCTTTCCAAGATAAAAGAAAGCCGTTTTATCACTCACACGTCCAGCTTGTTGCATATTGTGTGTCACTATCACAATGGTATATCGCTCTTTAAGTTCATGAATAAGCTCTTCAATTTTAGTTGTCGCAATCGGATCAAGTGCTGAACAAGGTTCATCCATAAGCAAAATTTCTGGCCTCATCGCAATTGATCTCGCAATACATAAGCGTTGCTTTTCTTCACCTGAAAGGTCTAGTGCTGGTGTTTTAAGCTTATCTTTAAAATGATCCCAAATTCCAACTGCTTTAAAACTCTCTTCCACCCTTCCCTCAATTTCACTTTTAGATGCTTTAAAATGAATCTTTAAACCAAAAGCAACATTTTCATAAACAGAAAGAGGAAAAGGATTAGGTCTTTGAAAAACCATTCCCACTCGAGTCCTAAGGTCTAATAAATCAACCTTAGGTCCATAAGTAGGTTTTTCATCGATAGAAATTTGTCCTGTCGTATGAACTGTCGGAACTAAATCATTCATACGGTTAATACAGCGTAAAAGAGTAGATTTTCCACAACCCGAAGGTCCAATAATGGCTGTTACCTCTTTAGGACGAATGCCAAAATTAACATCAATAAGTGCGTGAAATTTTCCATAGTAAAGATTGAAATCTTCAATTTTAATAATATCTTCAGCACTAAAATGCTTAGGGTCGAGAGTTTCCATAATCAACCAAATCTCCCTGATACATACTCATCTGTTCTTTTATCATTTGGAGCTGTAAAAATCTTTTTTGTTTCATCTAACTCAACCAACTCTCCCATTAAGAAAAAAGCTGTCCGATCACTCACACGAGATGATTGCATTGTGTTATTCGTCACCAAAATTTGAGTATATTGCTCCTTTAAAATAATCATGGCTTCTTCAACTTTTGCTGTAGAAATAGGATCTAATCCCGAGCAAGGCTCATCATAAAGAATCACATCAGGTTCCACCGCCAATGTTCTGGCAATACAAAGCCTTTGTTGCTGGCCTCCAGAAAGTCTCAATGCCGGTAAATCCAAACGATCTTTAACTTCTTCCCATAAAAAAGCCGACTTTAGCGCTTTTTCAACCACACCATCAAGTTCTGATTTTTTCTTTATGCCATGAGCTCTTGGACCATAAGCAATATTATCATAAATAGAAAGTGGCAATGATGTTGGCAAAGCAAAAATCATTCCAATTTTTTTACGCAAAACATAATCAGGCATTTTTCTATAAACATCTTCTCCATCTAAAAAAACGCTGCCTTCCATTTTAAAACTAAGATTACGTTGATTCAGCCTATTAATCGTTCTAAGCAAAGATGTTTTTCCACTGTTTGCCGGCCCAATAATACCTAGAATTTCATTCTTATAAACATCAAAACTTGCTTTTTCGACAACTCTCTTATCACCATAAATGATAGATAAATGTTTAACTTCTAATTTAACATCTTGCTCTACCATTGTTTTTTCCTTCTAAAATAAGATCTTATCACTGCCGCAGATAAGTTAAGAATAAGAATCATAGAAACCAAAACTAAAGCTGTTCCATATTGATAACCTGGTTTAATATTTGGAACTTGAGTAGAAACAACATAAAGATGATAAGGAAGCGCCATACACTGTTCAAAAATAGATGTTGGTAAATGCGGCAAATAAAAAGCTGCTACTGTAAATAAAATAGGTGCTGTTTCACCTGCTGCGCGGCTTAAAGCCAAGACAGTTCCCGTTAAAATTCCAGGTAAAGCATTTGGTAAAACAACTTTATAAATCGTTTGCCACTTCGTCGCACCCAAAGCTAAACTACATTCTCTAAAAGATTGCGGCACTGTTCCCAAAGCTTCTCGAGATGAAGTAATAATCACAGGTAAACTCATCAAAGCCAAAGTTAGCGTTCCAGCTAAAATAGAAGTCCCAAATTGTAAAAAAGTTACGAAAAGCCCCAAACCAAAAAGTCCATAAACCACAGATGGAACACCCGCTAAATTGACAATAGCTAAATCAATCGTTCTTTTAAACCAATTATCTTTTGCATATTCAGACAAATAAACAGCTGCAAAAATACCAAGCGGCAATGCAAAAAGCATGGTGCCCAAAACTAAATAAAGCGTTCCGACAATGGCCGGAAAAATCCCTCCAGCTCTCATACCCATACGCGGGTTTTGACTTAAAAACTCCCAGCTTAAAGAACCGATTCCATTTTTTACAATAGTAAAAGTAATCAAAACAACAGGAATAATAATGAGTAAAGTCGCTAAAAAGAGAATTCCAAAAGCAATTTTTTGAGTTAACTTAGAGTTTGTTTTTTTCTTCATTTCTTTTTCTTACCTAAAAACATTCCAGCAGTCATATTAATAATAAAAGTAATAATAAATAAAACAATTCCAATCGCAAATAACGAAGCATAGTGAGAACTTCCTTGCACGGCCTCTCCCATTTCAGAAGCAATCGTCGCTGTCATCGTTCGAACAGGTTGCAAGAGAGTTGATGGAATTCTTGCTGAATTTCCTGTAATCATCATCACCGCCATTGTTTCACCAATCACACGTCCTACACCCAACATTACAGCGGCTAACATTCCCGATGATCCCGCGGGTAAAACAACGCGCCATATCACCTGCCATTTTGTAGCTCCTAAAGCTAAAGCTCCATGACGATAACTATCAGGCACCGCATTTAACGCATCTTCCATCATACTTACAATCGTAGGCATAGCCATAAAAGCCAACATGATAGAACCTGACATTGCAGTCAGTCCTGTTGGAATATCAAATACTTTTTTTACAAGTGGCACTAAGGTGACAAGACCAATGAATCCTAAAACAATACTTGGAATAGCTGCTAAAAATTCAACAGTTGCTTTTAAAATTTCTTTGAGCCAAGTCGGTGCGATTTCACCAATGAAGATAGCTGCAGCAACACCGAGAGGAACCGCAATGGCAATCGCTCCAATGGTTACAGCAATAGAACCCATTACAAGAGGAACAATACCATAATGAGGAGGTTCAGAAATTGGATACCACTCTTTTCCAAATAAAAATTTAAAGACAGGATATTCTTTGAAAAGGTTTAACCCTTCATACAAGAGAAATATAAAAATTAAACCTACAAAAATAACAATCAAACCACCTGCTAAAAAAATGGCTTTTTCAATAAAAAATTCAAAAATTCTATTTGTTAATTTTCTTTCTGCTTTCATAAGGCCTTAAATACTAAAGAAAGAGGACTATCCCTTTTTGGGATTGTCCTCTTCCCATATTCCTTTATAGAGATTCGGAAGAATTTTATTCTGAAAGTGGTACAAAATCAAGAAGCTTCACAATTTCTTGACCATCAGCACTTAAAGTAAAATCTATATACTCTTTAACAGCTCCTGTTGGAACACCTCTTGTGTACATATAAAGAGGTCTTGAAATAGGATATTCAGCGTTTTGTACTGTAGCAAGCGAAGGAGTAACATATTTATCTGCTTCTTTAGCCACAGAAATCAGCTTAACTTTCGACGATACATAACCTAACCCTACATAACTAATAGCTGACTCACTGCTCATCACTTCAGCAATAATGGCTTGGTTTGATGGCATCATCAAAGCTTCTGTTGAAAATTCCTCAGGACCTTTTGAATTTCCTTTTCTTAAAACTTCTTCTAAAAAGAAAACATGGGTTCCTGAATTTCTTTCGCGCGAGAGAGCTAGAATAGGTCTATCTTCACCACCAATTTCTTTCCAATTAGTTACTTTACCTGTAAAAATATCAGAAAGTTGTTCAATCGTAAGTTTTTCAATAGGATTTGAAACATGTGTAATCACTGCAATACCATCATACCCAGCAATTGTTTCATGAACCTCTTCACCACTTTCATTTGCCTTATGAATTTCTTCTTCTTTCATTTCTCTAGAAGATTGAGCAACATGACAAGTTCCAGAAATAATCGAAGCAATTCCTGTTCCAGATCCTCCGCCTGTTACGGCGATTGTAGCTCCTGGGTTTTGAATCATAAATTCTTCTGCCCATGCTTGTCCAAGATTCACCATAGTATCTGAACCTTTAATCTGAAGCATTTCTGATTTTTGGCTCCCTGCTCCACCGCCAGATTGATTAGGGCGACCACAACCCGGTAAAATGGCCATAATAGCAATAAGCCCTGATAAAACTAAATTTTTTAAATATATATTTTTCATATGATTTCCTTTGTTTTTGAAGTCATTTTTCTCGTTTCAGTATAAAACAACCTCATTATTTTCAATGTAAATTGTGTGTAAAATAGGCTTAAAATTTCCAAATAAGATCTGATTGAAAAAGCAATCTTTCATCACCAGTACCCGTTGCATTTGTAAGAAAAAGTGCCGTTTTAAATGTTAAAGAATCTGTCAGCGCATAAGCTCCTTTAATAATATGTCCCTCACGAGCCCCTCCAAAGTCACTATCATCAAAAGCGGCTAATACAGAGTTTGTCGACATATTCGCCATAGCATAACCAAGCTGCCACGAACCTTGTTTATTAGCTTTTCCAATTTGAGCGCCTAAAACCCAACCATTTTCATCATCACCTGCAGAATCTTGAAGATTATGAATCCAATCCATATAAGCTTTAACTGGAAGATCAGCTATTTTTATTCCTATTTCATTGTAAACTTGTAACCCATGATAATCAGGAACTGTAAATCCACTTGAAACGTCATAGAAGTTAACTGCTACTTTGTGTTTTACGCCAGAATCTTTAAGCTTAGTACTTACTTCACCTGAGTAAACCCACATTTCGCGGTCATTACGTCCACCTGTTTCACCCAGAATCCATTGTCCTAAAAGTGGAGAAAATTTAATGGATATATCCTCATTGTTAAAAATCGCTAAATCAACCTTCTCATAAATACCCTCAGGAGTCACATCGCCGTCCCAAACAATTTTAGAAGATCTCTTTTTAAGTGGATTTGCAAATTTACCTGCCGTAATCTCTGCACCTTTTACAAAATCATTTTTAACAAAACTAGGTTTCCAAGTTGCATAAGCTTTATCAATTGAAATAGGGTCATATGCAAAACCATCTCCCAATGTTTCATTTGTAGAGTTCACTCCTCCAGCTGCCACTGAAGCAAGTCTGAAGCCAACAGAAAAATCATTATGAAAATCTTTTGTAAAACCAAAACGCAATCTATAACGAAAACGATTACGATCAGCAGTCGCTGTTCTGGCAGAATCATCATTTTCACGACCCTCATAACGAAGACGCATATCACCATTAAAATCTAACCCATCAAGCCAATCAGGAATATCAACCCCTTTAGGATCATCACTTTCTTTTGGCATAATATAAGTTGCTTTTTGAGGAGCTGCCTTACCCTCTAAACTCATAATACGATCATTTTGCCAATTAATTGTATTTTGCATTTGCTGCATTTGCTTTTGTAAATCTTGAAGCATCTTAAGCATTTGAGCATCCTGAGCAAAAGCACTTTGACTTATAGTAAAAACTGTGAACACCGCAAAACTAAGAAACCTAATTATTTTTATTTTCATCTATTCAAACCTCTCTACTTTTAGTTTTCTGAATAAACAAAGTTTAGAGGCTTAATGTCAAATGCAAGGCAAGGCTATGTAAAATGTAGGTAAAGTAAATACACAAAAAAAAAGAAGAAAGCTGAGAGAGCAATGTTTTTTGTTATTTAGGAAGAATAAAAATTATTTTGCAGGTTCTTTATAAATTATTTTTGCAATGGACTCCATGCTGACTTTTCGAAATTTAGGATTTTGGGCAACATCATAAAATTCTTGTACTAACCCTTTAGCAGCGTATTCATCCTTAACTGTAATACAACTTTCATGATTGTGAAAATAACCTGATTTTGTGTAATTAAGTGATCCCAAAAAAGCAAATTTTTCATCAATAACAAATAACTTTGTGTGGACAAAATTCGAATTGTTTTTATACCTTGAGTCTTGAGAAGAATCTATAGCAAAAAAATTAATCCTACTTGAATAAGAGTAACTATAGATAGGAAGATTATCAGCTATAAAAAGCAACGAAAAAGGAATGATCAAAAAAAATGCTCCGACTAGCCAGTGAAAATATTGATCAGGCATCCAAAATAAGTCATTCAACAAAATAACAGCCAGCAAAAGAAATGAAACTATTTTTAACAGTTTTCGTTTAAGTAAATTTTGTTCATTTGTATGTCTTTTTTGTTCTATGAGTTTACGAAAAGTTTTAAAGCCTGTTCGATCCATACTGTAGTTAAAAATCAGTGAAACCTGGAGTCCAGCTTCTTTCTTTTCTATGAGCAAGTCAATAAGATTGGGAGATAAAAAAGGACTCATAATATGTAGCGACTTCTTAGCAAGGTTAATATAATTAAGAACTCGTTTACCAGCTCCAAAACCCAAAAAGATAGACACGTTTTTTGTTTTAATTGCTCTGCTCATTTGTTAACTCCAGTTACAAAAATAAAAAAATAAGCCATAAAATAAAGATTAAAATTTTGACATATTCATTTTGAAAAATCGCCCAAAAAGAAAGCCCTCTTTCTTGAACTAAAGCTCGCTTAACATTTGGATAACCTGCTGCTTTTCCCGAAACTCGCTCTTGGAGCAAAATTTTGTAAGCCCTTTCTCCAAGCAATGCTTGAACTTGCTGCCCTTGCTGTTTACTCAGCAAAAAAACAGCTTTGTTTACTCTTTTTTCAGCTTCTTTATCAACTTCAAACTGAAAGATAAATCCTATACCTAAAAAAATGACTAAAATAGCTATATACTTCATAAAAAACAACATTTAACCTCTAATTATAATTAGACTTATTATATTATAACTTTTTTACAAAAACACTTTTAAAAGTGCTAGGCTCAAATTAAAAATACAAACGAAAAACCAAAAACCGGAACATTTCCAAACAAACAAAAATCGGAACATTTCAAAAGTGCCGGGTTAAAACTAACCCTTAACTAAAACCTCTTCTACAAATTCTGCGTATGGATCTTCA
>WURV02227433.1:0-10134 GCA_011762755.2 Epimenia babai | reverse complement strand
AAGTAAAATAGGTATATACAGTAAGATCACATATAAAGAAAATATAACTAAAAATATTACAGCACAGATTAGAAAAACATGAAAAACGTAAAATATAAGAAAATTACATAGTATTGCGCTATAAAATTACCCCCTGTCAACTTCGCAGAGGGCAGTAGAAATAAGGAATTGTTTAAGTTTGGATTTAAAGGTATTTAGTTCTGTGCATTGTCTAATGTGTGACGGGAGATAATTAAAAAGTATGGGTAAAGCGACTGCAAAGGCTCGGTCACTGAAATTAACCCGTCGAGAATGAGGAGTGTTAAGGGTGACTGTTTGACTTTGTCGTGTTGATCTACCGGTGTTTCGGACCGATATTAAGGACGTGAGATATGATGGGGCAGTATCGTTCATTGGCCCTTCACAACTATATACTTTAGTCAACACAATAAACAGATTAGTCTCATATTTTATGGTGAGAAAGGCCATCAAGTGTGGGTAGAGAGTTGACCTTTGTTCATTCATGCCATTGCTTCTTAATGTTAAGAGATGGCCTACATATGTTGTTAAATTGTCACATCTTGATGAATCTGTGATAATTAATGTGATAAATGATGTGATAAGTAATGTTATGTGCAAAAGATTGAACCCCATCTATTAGAGACAGTGCCATCAGCATTCAAAACACAGAGATATCCAATTTCCCATCTCAATTAATGAGCATTCCCATCTAAATGCGCCTTTCCAGGTATTATACTAGTTAGACCGCAGATCTAACAGAAACAAGGATCTGCTGAATTCAGATCAATTGATCTGGCCACATGGCTGTCTGATTTAAGGTACCTAACATCCATTGAGTTGAGACGAGCGTGTCGGGCTCTGGGGTTTAAGATGTCCCGGGAAGAGGCACGAAACACGGTGAGAGATGTGTCGTTTCAAAAGAAAGGGTGAGCAATATTCACGGTGGTCTCCCTTCTCTGTTCATTAAATCATGCAAAACGGAAATCCTTCCTGAAATTTCAAGTTTTATTGAAAATAAAACATTTTTATCATAACTGTTATAGAGGATCAAGATTAGAGTGTTTCTATGGAAGTTTTTTGTCATTAGTTTTAAAGTGCTTCGTGATTATTGGTAAATAAAGGGAAATAATCATCCTGCTTCCCGTTGGATTCCAATTTTGCATCTTGTACAGTGACTACAATTCTTAAAAGACATTTTATTGTCAGTTTTATGTTTCTCAGAAGTTGATGACTGCCAGTCTCACTAAATCCAGCTAGATTTATTTGACACATTTTAGTACCTTTTTGTTTTTGTTGCCCTTGAATTTTAGTTGATTATTCATTCTGTTTTGCCCAATTCTGATTTTATTAAAGACTGAATAGTGAAGTTTTTATTGATTGGTGATGGTTTTTATTCCACTAATAAGCAAGGATCGTGGAATTTAACAAAAAATAAAATTTTCACATTTACATGTTTGAAACAGTCCATCTTCAGTGAAATCATGCCCACTGCTCTGATTAATTTTCCTGTGTGTACATTTCTAATTTTCCACATTTTACTTCATTACTTTGTATATTGTGTTTTTCCCATTGTAACTATTGTGTATGATTGTATTTGAGAAATAAACGTTATTGAATTGAATTGAATTGAATTGAATTGAAGACTACCGGTATATTTAATTTTATCAAACGAAGCTAATACCATTTCAAATTTCAGAATAAATCACATATTTGGTGTAACAAGTTTTTGGCTTTTGTTGCTTATATACAAACACCACTTCCAGGCATCTTACTGACTTTATTATTGACATAACTGTATTACATGTATTGCGGTGGATAAGATGGGAGAAATTTTGGGCTGATTTGTAACCTCACGTTTTGTTGAATAGACCTAACAAGTATACAACGTATCTAATTTTTATGACATATTTTTTGATTTACCCATAATTATTTATATGTTCATTGCTTTATACACTTCATTGATTTGTAGAGTACATCGACGTACAGCATAAAATATGGCAAGAGATAAAATCAACCACATAAGTCGTGAATTCTTACCATAAATCTTTAGATAACAGCAATATATAACGCTAGTATATCCCTTTAAAAATTTCTAGACTACATAATTCATGTTCAACACGTTACATAAAAACAATCACATGACTTTGTAGTTGATTCCAGTACATTCTATTACGGAGTATTCTACCTACTTTTTGAAAATTTAAATGAGTGAAACATCTGAGTTGGACAACTGAGATTTCCATCCATCGTAATTAGTTTCAAAATATATATGAGTGGTTTTCAGGAACTGAAATGGTACCAAATTTGGCAATGGAATTAAGACAGAAAAACATAACCAATCCTTACAAACAAGTAATTTTAACTTGCAAAAACATAGAAGTGCTCATAGGACAGGTGGACATTTTATTATTGTTATCTTTTATATATTTAATATATGTTATATTTTATCTTATTTGTTATATTCTATTTTCAAAGTGTAATCTTAGACAGAAATGCCAACTAATTGCTAATAGAAATGCTGCTGTATTAGTATGTTAATCAAATTACTAAAAGTTAATTACCGTAGTGAAATAGTTCTGTGTAATTTTTGGCATTGGGGACATAAATGAATTTTGGGATCTCGATGTCATAACCTACCTGTTTATGTAAGTAAGTATCAAAGTATATACAAGTAGTACTCGAGAATTAAAATAGTACCAAAATTGGGAATGGACAGGAATAAAAATATAGAAAACATAACAAAACTTTACATTTGAAATAAGGATAATTTTAACTCTCTCAAACATAGAATTGTTCATAGAAGAAATAACACTTTATTACTATTACTTTTTTAGTTAGTGGATTGATAAGTATTCAAGTAGTAATTTTTATGAATATATATCAATCTATTTAGAGATTACGTATACATTTAATATGTTATATATAAATTAATTAGTAATAAAATTATTGGCTGTAGGCAATAAAAAATATACTACTGATAATTACAAATTACAATCCAATAAATATAAAATGTATGATTTAATAATTAATAATAAAATTATTATTTTTTGTTCTAAGATTTGCTACTAAGATATTTCTATTTCCTTATAATCTAAGGTCATTTGGCAACCTGTTCCAATTTATTACAGAATAAAAACATTGTATAAGAAAATGCGCATTCACCAAATCTAATTTTTCATTTTTTAGGAATGCATAGGTTATGGATGAGGATTTACTTCAGCAGGTGGTACCGTATTTTGTAATGGTCTTGGAGCAGTTTTATAGATACATAAGTGAGATGTAAGCCTTACTGATAGTAAAAGGTATTTAAAAGTACTAAGTAAAAATCCAGTGTATTTTCCGTGGCCTAAACAAATAAGTTAAAAAAATACTGACAACATCGGGAAATATTGGTAAATACTTGATTGAATCATGAACGATGTTATTAAGTAAAATGGTCGCTTCATCGCTGAGGATAGCTGCCAAATTGAATCAACGAATGCCGATGTTTCTTATTGATTGATGTTGCCACCTCCATTCTAGCCATATCATAACTGTCGCGTAATCTTCTCTGACAACCCATTTTTCATCATACGCTGCGGTTAGGGAAATCAATCTTGAGATCCCGGATCATGGACTTTCTAGGGATTTTATGAAATTACATGAATCCCCAAATCTTGGTATAAAAGAAACATAATCCTGGCAAGATGGGATCAGTAATACCATAAAAACTATTTAATATAAACACGACTAATAAAACTGTAGTAATTAGCTTCTATCAACTGGAAAAGTCTATTAAGAATTTGTTGTTTGTCTGTTAATGTAAAGATATATAGAGATGAAACTGGAAATTTGAAATAATGACATCGTGGAAATATTAGCACAAAGCGGATAAAGTGCGTCCCCTTGATATAAGTTGACACGAAGCTGTTTATGTAAGTGCATTAACTGCGGATAAATGTCAAATGTAGAAACATGAAGGGCGTTATGATGCAGCGTATATAGGATATATCAAAAAAGGAAACAAGATTAAAGTGTCACAAATAAAATCTTTGAATATGCCTCACAAGAACATTGTAAAAATTTTCACAGTGTCAGCCAAACGAAGAACAAAAAAATTCAACACCCTCATCAAAAACACATACAACCGTGATACTAACCCTCAAGAAGAAAATGTCATTAACCTTTCTCCACGAAAACCAAGCGCACTAGAAAAGACTGTCCTCTCGATAGGCTTAAGTTTTTGCCCCACCACACCACTTGACAAGACCCGCATCTGTGGCAAAACTGAAGCCTTCTTTCATCCACTGAGAATTTTTCTTTGATGAAGATACAGATACTAATGCCAGCAACCAGGCAACCCAGAAATCTGAGTCGTCATGGATACCGAGAGAAGAAATTATATCTCTTCATTTCGTAACCAAGTCAAATTTGAAATGATCAACAAAAGACTACCAACCAAGTACAACCTTAAGCCAGTCGAACGTGACGCCATCACACAACTCAAGAACAACCGCAGCATCACCATTAAGAATGCGGACGAAGGCGGAGCTACTGTTATCCTCAAAACTGACGATTATATTAAGGAAGCAAATCCACAGCTCACCAACACGGACTTCTACAGGCAACTCGACCAAGATCCCACTAAGCAGCAGAAAACTGAACTTGCCAAGCTGGCCCGCACATTACCAGCCAAACTACAGCCCATCGTGCTCGACCTAACACCTAAGGAACCTCAACTCGGCACCTTCTACATGCTACCCATAATCCACAGAACCGGCCATCCTGGTCGGCCTATAGTTTCATGTAGAAGCACACTCACGGAACACATTTCCGGATATCTTGATACCGTACTCTGCCCATTCGCCACTCAAACATCAAGCTTCCTTCACGATACCACCCATTTTTCCAAGAAATGACTTTCCAATCCAATGATGTCCACAATCTGCCACCTGGTACCATACTCGTTACAATGGAAGTTGAAGGACTTTATACGAACATTCCCCATGATGATGGACTATAGGCAATAGCCAATACCCTGCCCAGCAGTGCATCGTCATCAGCCACCGTTAAACTCACTCAATTTGTTCTAACCCACAATGTATTTCAATTCAATGATGAACTCTATCTACAAACTCAAGGAATAGCCATGGGCACACGTTTGGCACTCCAGTACGCGAACATCTTCATGACCAACCTCGTACAAGGCATTCTGAAGACAAAAGTTACAACCGCTCATTCATGTTCGATTCGTCGATGACATATTTCTCATTTGGACACACAGCGAAGAAGCTCTTCTCAACTTCCATGACGCCTTCAACAACTACCACCCTACTAGCAACCTGACTATATACTACTCTACCAACGAAGTCCATTTCCTCGATACGGCCATTCACCTGCACAGTAACACCAGCCAGACTTCAGTATACCGCAAACCTACAGACCGCTTCACATGTCTGCACGCCACCAGCTTCCACCCGCCACACACATGTCGCTTCATCGTCTACAGCCAAGCACATCGCTACCACCGCATCTGTTCATCCAAATCTGATGAACATCCTAAGGAACGCATTCATTGACCTGCAGTACCCACCTTCTCCCATCAACCAACAAATCAACCGAGCCAATCAGGTATCCCAACAACAACTACTCACCTACAACCAGAAAGAACCACTGCTGTACATCAGATTCGTCACCACGTATAGCACCCAAATCAGCCCTCTCCGTCGCATCATCAGAGACCTCCAGCCGATCTTAGACAACGACGACACCCTTAAAGCTATCACCAACAGACTGCCCATTGTTGCATTCCGTCATCAAGCGATGTTGTATATGCTACCACCCACAACTCATACCATCAGCCGCCTACATAGGAGAAACTGGGCAGGAACTTCGCCAACGCATCAACAGTCATAAACACAATATACGAAGTCGCAACCTAGACAAGTCCGTCAGCCTTCACTTCAGCCAACCTGGACACTCACTCACAAACGTGTATATGTGGCCATCGTCAAAAAAATACATCACAACAAACGACTTGATAGAGAAGTTTAGGAACAACGTATAATCCATAAATTAGACTATTAATCTTGGACTTAATAAGGACGACGGATTTTTAGCTAATTTTTGTGATTAATTTTCAATCTCGCTACCACGCCTTACTTCCTTTGTTGCTGGCCTATTGTTCGCATACTTTACGCTATTCATTACTACTAGTCACTATTGTTATGTTTCCACTGCCCATTGTACTCATTAATTAGTATTGCCCAGTAATCACTGCAATGTACAGTTATATACATTCTGTGAATTAGCATTTCCTTCATCACTTGAAGGAATATTTATGTTTGAAAGCTTGTGAAATAAATTATAGTTAGTCTCAAAAGGGGTTGCCCCTCGATTCCTTATTCAAAATTTTAATGTATGTTGTATATTTCTCTAACAGGCCTATATTGAAGCTAGAGATGCTTTTTTATAAAAACCATCATCACCACCCTCCAACCCAGAAATTGGTGGTAGAGGCATCGGTAAACCCTGAGTATTTAAGCCAATCTGTACAATTGTCATGATACCATGCCACAGCAAATGCGTAATGTATGAATTGCATTATCTTTCATTCTCTACTACAAAATCTGTCCTACTATGTTGAGGTTTCTACTGCACTTCTAAGGAAGTTTTCCACATTCGAGCATGAAATGTTTCTCCTCAGAATATCTACCTATGCCTCTATCTGGTTTTGAATGTATATGAGGTCCTATGGTAGAATAGACCTCACTCTAAAAAAGTTACCTCTCCTATATGCGATGACAATACCATGAACAAATCTAAGAGAGCAACCCAAGGACAATATTTGCCAAATAGCAGACTTCTGCAATATGCGGTTCTTAAGAAAATTTTTCAATAAAAAATACAAAAATTGACAACAGGTTACCTTCCTTTGCTGCGATGATGATACCATGATCAAATATAGAAGAGACCAACCCTAAGACAATGTCTGCCAAATGGCAGACCTCTGCATAAGCAGTTCCTGAGAAGTTTTTATTGAAGAGAAAATATGAACATCGGCAAAAGTTACTTCCCATTGCTGCGATGATGATACCATGAACAAATCTAACAGAGACAAAGCCAAGGGCAATATCTGCCAAATGGCACATCTCTGCAATAGGTGGTTCTTGAGAAGATTTTTTTAGAAAATGTTAACATCGCACGGATGGACGGACGACCTCCGATCAGAAAAGCTCACCGAGCATAAGCCTACGTGAGCTAAAAACAGAGGAGACCTGGTAATACCCAATCAGTCACTGAAACAAGACAAGAGGCTAAAGACACCCGATAGTATCCAAAATAGAGATGCCTTAAACAAATCTGAGTGGAACCTACACAAAAAATATCTATAAAATGGCAGACCTTCGCACGAAGCAGACATGGAGATAAAGATTTTTCAAATAAAAGTCGAGACAAATTACCCCCCTTTTCTCCCATAATGAGATGCTGAACAAATCTGAAAGATACTAACCCAAGGACAATATCCACCAAATGGCAGACCCCTAACATAAGCAGTTCTTAAGAAAAAATACGAACATTGGCATGAGCTACTTCCCCTAGGTGCAATGACGATACCATAAACAAATCTAGAAGAGGCTACCCCTACGACAGTATCTGCCAAATAGCAGAACTCTGCAATTTTTTTCATAAAAAATACGAACATTGGCATAGGTTACTTCCCCATGGTGCAATGACAATATCATAAACAAATCTAAAAAAGACCAACCCAAGGACAGTATCCGCCAAATAACAGACCTCTGCGATAAGCGGTTCTTGAAATTTTTAATAAACTGTTAACATCGAAGGGACAGACGGATTGACGAACGGACAACAGACAACCTCCGATCAGAAAAGCTCACCGAGCATAAGCTGAGGTGAGCTAATTAAGACAAAACATATCAATTTAGGTTTAGGTTAAGAACTCGGGGTAATAGCGTTAAGTAGACATTTCATTGCCAATAAGTCGCAGAGAGAAACCTAAATATGCAGATGCTTACTTAGTTAGCAATAAGCTGATTACCAAGGTAATCTTTGTATCGGGCATGAACCGATTATCATCATTTATAATGCAGTGAAAAGTATCTGGCAGAGAGTTAACCTTCATTTATTCACGCTACTGGTTCCGAATCAACAGACGCCCCACATATGTCGCCCATTTAGCTGAATCTGTAACTGGTGCTGATTATTTACAATGGGACATGAGATAAAGGAGACATAAGGGCCCTAAGCGCTATTCAGAAAGCATCCGAAATACAAGAGAATTAGAAGGAAGGAACGCTTACTTTCCCACAGTGCACGGGCTACCTGGATAAGCGATTACGGTTATTCTGAGGAAGAAGAATCGGCGCAGTGAGCAAGGTCGGTCCGAGTTAGGAGTGGAGTTAGGGTTAACATTAGGGTATCTACTTTCAGCTAAAGTCCTTGAATGTCATTGCGGAACACGGCGGCTGTACCGACCTCGTTCACTGCTCCGAAAAATCAATTAAAATCAGTAATCTGCAGTAAGTAAAACATTACGCACCATGTCACGTGTGTTTAAGAACAGTAAGCAATAGATACGGTAATATCAATGAATTTGATTTTCATATTAAACTTGGCCTGATAGCAAGTTGGCAAGATATTTCTCATATCACTCAATTTTAAGACTACGTAACTAAAATGACAATAATAACACATGGTTCTTCTATAAAGGAGATAATTTATTATAATTAAATTTCCAGTAAACCCTCATACCGAGATTTGTTCTTACACTAATCAGTAAGTACGCGAAAGAAGGCCGCGAGATATTGAGGCAATCAGCTGCAAGTTCAGATTCTCATAAGAATGAATTCATATGAAACAGATCATTATGTATATCTTTACGTAATATCAAATATTAAGAATTAACAACGAAATCGTGCATAACCATAGGCATGTTGAAGATTTCACACAAGGATGGCATTTTTATTATTTACCGGGTATGACAAAGATCAATGGATATTCTCTAAAACCTTACGCAATATAATCAATGATAAGCAGTGGTAAAGGGAGATAATATCGGAGGATGATTGTTTTTGCTCAAGAGTTTTATGCAGTACCTTCGTGTTAACATAGCTGTGGTTCCAAAGAAATTATGAAAGCAACAGAAATAATTGAGTAACAAGAGTAGATTACCGTTGCAATTATAAACAAATTACTACTATCATTCTCTGGGTATTGGATAACCCTTGCAGTGTCATTATGTATAGGCGTTTCTCTGAGAGAGATGTTTGTATTTCAGATGCTCTAGACTAATTACCACACTCACCTGTCGTATTCGTCATGTCATTGTGAATAATCATAAACTATCGCAGACTTAGCTCAGTATGTGACATAATGTATGCTGTCAGTTGGTGTTTCGAACCGGTAGCATGGATAATGGTCAACTGACTGCCCAAATGGAGTGGTCTCCCTATAAAAATGTTAAAGCAAGCAAATTTATAGTCAATAATAAAAGGGTCTACACAATGATTACCTTCACACTATTATTAATCCACCTATGTTGCTAACTATTAGTTTTGTACTCAAATAGGGCCGCCATGTTTTCTTTTATTGTTAGTTGAGATATCAGCGAGTTTAATGACCCAGAGGTTCAGCAACTCCACCATGACGGTCTACGGTCAGAGTTATTAATTAGATTTTAGATATAATTGATATATATACCGTACATACTCGCTTATAAGACGACCCCCTGACTTTAGAAACACAAGAGTCAATTTTAGCGTTAACCCATTTATAAGAGGAGGCGAACTTTTATTCATAATACAGTACTGGAAATGTAAATAAATCTAATTGCGACTGTCCTACGAGTTGTCGTCTTCGTCGTTAGTAAATGAAATATTTACTTCTTGTTCAGTAAGGCATTCGTCGTAAATGTCATCCATCTTCGTCGCAGTCATTGATCTCGCGGTCTTGCATCGTTAACGATGATGCGATCATATCGTTGTATAAAGGCTAATAACGCTTCCTGGTGCCTGCGGACGACGATGTGGTTTGAAATTATCGTCTCACTTATAAGACGACCCCCCCCCTTGAATCTAGGTTTTTGGTGAAAAAGGTCGTCTTGTAAGTGAGTATATACAGTGTGTATACACA
>WURV02227422.1:0-10134 GCA_011762755.2 Epimenia babai | reverse complement strand
TATATATAGGGGTGGGTAGCGGTGTTAGTCTAATTGATAGTAACTTAAAGGATAAAGGGCAACCCCTTTTATATATACTAACCGCTTCAGTGATCAATAAACCAGTTAGTCTATATAAAAGGTGTTGCCCTTCATCTTTTAAGGCCTGTATATTATAGGGTATGTAAGTAATTGACTGTTACAATGAAATGGAATTGGTTAGTTTTATATATATATATATATATAGACCTGTCACGTGAAAATTGAGAGGTGTACTCATCACTCTAATACATAGATACATATGATTGCTGCATGTAGAATAAGACCTTCCATGAGGGTAGCCATTGTGGTAATGCAGAGAAAAACTACCATTACCCCTGGTGGGGCACAAAAGATGTAACTTTGAATCCCAACAACTCTATCATGGTCATTGACTATACTGTGATACTGAGAATCACATCGGAAAAATAAATTCGTTTGAGCACTCGAATCAGTAAGTTTTATTCAGGTGAGGCGAATGAAGAGTGAATGAAGCTAGACTACATGTTGACCACTGTGGCCACTGTCGACCAGTCAAAATTCTTAGTAATAGAACTGTTTTCTTACTCATAACTTAGCAATAACTAGCTTTACATGATGCAGTGGACAAAAGACCTCCCTCCGATGCTCGGTGTAACGGAGCAGAATCGAGGATTCTAATACAAAACTATAAATCCATGTTATACCTGTGTCCCAAGGATTAGTGAGAAAAATTAATATGCAAATTTCTTTTTATTTTAAAATATTTGAAATAAAAATTTTACATATTTTATTATTTAACACTACTCATTTTCCACTAAGGCCTAGTTATGTACAGTGCTTGAAGACCAAAAACTTAATTAAAATCATATAATGGCCAAAGTAAATATATTTACTATAAAGATGGTTCACTTCTGGTGCAAAAGATTTATACATGGAATGGGATAAAATATTGTATTATGCATGTACACCTCATGAAAACACCTTCCATGGTCCTAATAAAATTAAACTATGTGATTTAATGACATAATGGGCTAATTACTGTATCGAATTAAGACCCAAGTACAAAGAACTAATTCTATTGATGTCATGTACAAAACCACAGAGGAGTGAAGTTTTTAACTAGATCAATAATTCATCCTGCCCATAAAAATAATAGGTCTGTCAAGTAAAGTAAGGGTGTTGAGATAGAAATAATCTTGTATTTCCACATATCCTGTTTATGTGGAGGGGGAGTGGTATCTGATAGAGATCTTTATCTAGTTGATGGTACTGAGAATTAGGGGTGACAAGCTATAATTGTGAATGATTGCAGGATGCCTGTTGTGGTTATGAGGCTGTTAATACTTTCTCTGGCTGTAATATCCCTGGGAATATTACGCGCTGAGATTAAGAAGTTGCATGCTAAAGTAGTTAATGATGCTAGAAACAAATGCGCGATGACGATGATGATAAAAATAATGATTAGTGTTTTGTTCATTGCTGAATAGAAAACAAAAGGATGCTGGATACAAAAAAACATGGTGATGATGGCGACGGATAATAATGATGGTGATAATGATAATGATGATGAGAGGTGTTCTGTTCAATGCTGAATAGTAATAGTTGTAAGTGATATGACACACAACAGGCAGTAAGATGGTAGGTGTGACTCGCAAGTTAACAACTACCAATGGATTCGTGCTGTACCCCTCACAGCTATGTAATGAATATATACAATACACCTGGCTGAATAGTGCATTGACTGCATTCACATATCCCTGTTTACAAATCCTGTTCATATTGTTATCTTGTTTGGCAGTGACACCTTTTCAAATATGTAAGTGAAGGTACATCCATATAAATTTACTAGAAATCTTTCCGAAGGCAACTTGACAATTGGAGGGGCAACAGCGAATCCCAAGATAATCTAGTTTTTTTTTTAAAGCAGGCTTGACTTTTTCAGTTAAAGATTTTCAGCAAATGGCCACACTGAGAAATTGTGGGTCATAGCCAGTCACAGCAATACATACAGCAATGACACTCATAACAGTATTCACAGCAATATGTACTCAGAGCTATATACAGTATGATATTTCATTCGATAAGCCTGACGAAGCATATTACATCCATGCAAAAAACTCGTATAACAATAAATTTCATTACTCTCAAAAGGTATTAACCTTTTCTCTTATTTTTCTTACTTTTTGAGACTAATACTGCTTCAATACTGAAAAGCAATATACATTTACAGATGTAGATGTAGCAATATTCACTTACAGAAATATTCGCCCAGCCATGCATACAGCAATATACACTCACGACTAAAATTTGGAAATATACATGTTTTAAATTTTTACAATATATTTCAAAGTATGAGAATGTACCAGTTTTGAAGTTTGGCATACCTATCTAGAAAATTGGCAATATTCATGTTTTGAAGTTGGGCAATGTACCTGTTTAAAATGTTGCCAATATATATATATTTCAAAGTTTGGCAATATATGTGTTACAAGTTTGGCCAAGTACCTGTTTTCATATTTGGCAATGTACCTCACTTAAGTTTAACATTACCTGGTACTAAGTTACTAACGACAATTACTAGAAATTACTGTAGAATGAATCACTAGACTTAAGTTCATGGCCAGAATACACTTGCTAAAACCTTTCACTGTAATTATTTACTGTCATAAATTAGGACTTATCTGACAAGACTTCACAAGACATTTACTTCACTAGCATGAACAATGATTTTCTTGCAATTAAAACGCTGGCATTATCAACAACATGGCAATAGCAATTACTAGCAAGTCATAAAGTTCATGATCATCTATCTCAGCCTGTCACCATGGTGCTGTTACAGTTAATTAGACAAATTCCAGATACAGTACTAGAATAATAAAACATGATTAATTGGGGAATTGTCCTGTTGAATATGATAGAGAGTTCATCACCATGTATGTAAAATTATAAATGGATCATTAAACCTGAGAAATCCCAAAATTTAGTAATTTATCAATTCCAGTTATTTCACCGATTTGTTTAACATGCCTGTTTTAGATGTGGTTTCCATTTAGAGAACTTGAATAAAGACACACTTTTGTATGGTGACAGTGAGCAACCTTTTCGTGACATTCTCAGAATGATCACTATGAAGACATAGTAACATAGTGAAAAGATCTATAACACAAATCCCTGAATTCTACGCAATGTTTGTTATCTTGAGAAAAGCTTGTTTTATCAATCAACTGAGAGGAAAATGCTATTTACAGTTGACATTTCTCTTGTAGTAGCATACCTTTAATAAATCCGTTCAATAGAACATTGTGACATGACTTTAATTTTGCATCATCAAATAAATCAATTGATTTTATTTCTTACCACATGAAAATTTTCACGTTTCAAATTGCATGGAACACCAAATGATCGTAAAAGTAAAACCAGTTTCGTCTCTAGAGTCTAATTGATTATTAAAAATTCATCACAGTACCTAGCATGAAGCTTGTGGTTGCTATGTATGAGCCAGATGACCACCTGGAGACTATGTCTCTGTTAATCTCAAGTGTTTACTACCTGACCTGTTGTCAACTATCAGCTGAGAGCTGAGGTATACCTCCAGTTATACACTTGGGTGGTCTGTTGCCCAGAGATTTAGTTTTAGTGTTTATGTTTTCCTGATTAGCATGTCATGATGTAGATAGGAAGAAAATTAATCTGTGTGATTACCAGGAACAAATTAGAGCAATCTATACTTGTATAGATTACTACCATGACTCTAGAAAGTTACTAAACAACCAATGAGGTTTTCAAGAATAATTAATGGAGTGCAAGATTGGGTTGAAAATTTCGAAGATTATGAGACTTTTCAGAGACTACTGGATATTAATATTAATCGGGGAGAGGGGGGGAAAGACAACTTTATTGAATTTATCAGACAATGGCAATTCTCAACCAGAGGCAAAAGAGGGTCACCTCACAATAGGAAAAAATAAAAAAAAACAAGACGAATAAAAACAAAAATATAAAAATGTCAAATAAAAGAAGCTCTTGAGATGCTAGGATACGTGGAAAGTTGAAGAAAATGCCGCAAAATAAATAAAACACGAAAACTAACAAAGAAAAAACAAAAGGCCAAAGAGGCCTCCAGACACTATGATATTAAAATAAGATGCCAAACAGAACTCCAAACACTCATTCAGACATTAAAACAAAAGGCCAGAGGCCTAATAACACTCTTCTGAAACATTAAAAGCATTAAGAAAATTTCAATTTGAGGAAATTTTTTTTAGTAAAATTACCAACATAGGCAGAAATTACCTCCCATTGGCCTGGTGACGATATGCTTAACAAATGTAAAAGAGACCAACCCAAGGATATCGGCCAAACTGGAGAACTCTGCGACAAGCGGTTTTTGAGATCAATATTTTTAACTTGAAATACAAACAACGCCAGAAGGTAGTTCCCCCATGGTCCGATGATGACATGATTAACAAATCTAACATAGACGACCCAACGATAATGCATGCCAAATTGCAGAGCTCTGTAACAAGCAGTTCTTGAGATTTTTTAAGGAAATGTTAACATTAAACGGACTAATGAATGGAGGGACGATGGACGAACCTCGATCAGAAAATGTCACCGACCATGAGCTCCAGTGAGCTAAAAAGACTATTTCAGTTTTCAAAGAATATGGGGAGTTATCAAAGACTATGGAATTTGAAAATACTACTGTTTTAGAACTTTCAGAGACTATGGGAGTTTTCCAGGACTAAGAAAGTATCAAAGATTATGACACTGAGAGACTACATATACTTTCAGAGACTATGGGAATCACAGACTTTTCCAAGTTTGAAAGTAAAAAATATGGTAGTTTTAGGTTTACGTAGTTTTGATTCACTATGAGGGAATTAACCTAGACAAGTTTTTATTAAACTTTTGTTTTTTTTAAAAAATAGAAAATTTTATGGCTACAGAGAAGAATGTGGATTTTCTTGGATGGCCATAAATAATAAAAAGAAAATAGGCCATCCAACACAAAAGTCAGGGTGAGTCCACAAATAATGTGGTTTATGAGAATGCTTGTGTATGTAAATTACAACAGCATGTAGTACATTAGGAGAGTACTGGCCTTATCACATGATCCTTATCTGTGTTTATAGGGAGGTCCAGAAGTAATGGCCATCATGTAGCCAGCCTGGCTCCACTTTATCACATGTTAATGTAAACAGCAGTAACTCACTGCCATTCACTTGTGGTCATCTTGGTTGGTGGGTGGGATGGTAGAATGGATGAGATCTATGTGGGCCAGGTATGTAAAACTGTAAAACTGGTTAATAGTGTAGGTAAATTAGTAACAAGTGAACCCAGGTATAATGAGTGGATTAATTACTGAGTCAGGTAACAGACACTGGTCATTAATTTTCTCTCTGGTCAGTGTTTAGTGGGAGATGGCTGGCTGTCTGGTCAGTAATTAGCAGAAACACTACTTAACATGAAAAGGTTAATTAGACACTGACCATATATTGGTCAGTGGCCAATGGCCACCATAATGCAGGGTTGTAAAATCAGTGATCAATTCAGACAGCTAGTGTATGGTGGGAAGAAATGAATATACTAAAGTAATATACTAAATTAGTCTATTGGCATATTAGAAATTCATCACAATGAGCATTGACAAGGAAATATTCAATTAAAAAACATGGTATGAATGAGGATGTATTGCGGTACCCATAATAACGGAGTGATTGATAATGAACTGTCATTCATAGTCAACTGTAGTGAACTTTTATTTATAGTAAACGATTAATAGTAAACTGTAGTAATCTGTTATTGATAGCAAACTGTAGTAATCTGTTATTGAGAGTAAACTGTAGTAATCTGTTATTGATAGTAAACTGTAGTAATCTGTTATTGAGAGTAAACTGTAGTAAGCTGTTATTGATAGTAAACTGTAGTAAGCTGTTATTGATAGTAAACTGTAGTAAGCTGTTATTGATAGTAAACTGTTATTGATAGTAAACTGCAATAAACTGTAATTTAAGATAAACTGTAGTAAATTATTGATAAGCCGCAGTAAATTGTTATTGATAGTAAATTGTAGTAAGCTGTTACTGATAGTAAATTAAAAGTAAAGCTGATGAAGTATAGTGTCAAAGTGGACTAGTATGATCAATAAAACTACCGTAGTTGTGCAAAATTTCCACTAGAAACAGCAATTAAAAATGTACAAGATGCAGTTAGGGAGAAACAAGATTATGATAGGAGCGTAAATTCTTATGACCACCCATAACCTACAAAGTTACACCGCTTTTGAATACTTTTAACTAGGCAATCACATTCCCTTATGAATCACACTTCACGAGAAGTCAATCAACACAGTGAATTATCTGCTCTTCCTGTTCTTACTATTTAAGAAAATCCCCAAAATCTGCTGCCACTAATCATGACCATGTACTATAAAAATCCCAATTAAAAACCTGATATAATCTTATAGATGTAGCAATGTATATAAATACAACTTACATTAAACTTACAGCTTGGGTGAAATCACCTCACGTTTATAGTCTTGCCACAATTCCTCATAAAGTTAGCCCTGAGGCTAACGAGTGACTTAACCTTGCTAAGTCAGGTTTTACTTACAGAATTAAAGTCAGTTTAATCAGCTATCATTAGGGGAGGGGGGATAACACATTATCACTTAATAAAGACAGTCTATTTGATTAGTTACTTCAGGTTATACTATCAAACTAGAGATAGTCTTTCATTGCATGTTCAAATCTGCATAATAATATTTAAGTAATGATATATATACTAAAAAAGTTATGCCCCCATTCTATGCCCCGCTCCATGGTGGTGTTCAAATTCGATAACTGCAGGAGATCTGTGGGGGTCTTGCATTGTCATCCATAAAAACTGGACATTAATTAAGCAAGGGCCATGGAAATGGAAATGTGGCACCGCTACCTTTTTGAGGATTTCGTTGCGGTCTCTTTACCCAGATAGTGTTTCTCGAATTGTCAGAACGTCTAACTTACAGTCATAAGACATGTGAGCTCAGATCATGATGGACCCTACGCCATCATGGAATATCTTCGCTGATGTGCTTTTGTGCAAAAGCTGCTCCACATTGTATCCAAACTCGAATTCTATTGTCGCTTGCATGCAGAAGAATGCTTCACAATTTGTGGCCTAAAAGTAAGCCTGGTAATGACTCGCGTGTATTAACACTAATATATGTCATATATTGTGAATAAAATTATATACTCTGTGAAAATGTTTAGGCTGGGGTGTAACTTTTCCCTAAGTATATTTCTTACTAAAGCAACTAAACTTTTTAATACTAAAAGTTTTCGATCTTGCAATGGTTCGAGTACCCCCTTACACCACCCTTCCAACATCAGAGACCTATAATGAGGCAATCAACATTATAATAATTATTAGTTATTTACTAATTACCACTATCAATAAAGCAGTGTTAAAACTTTGGCTTTGCCTTTTTAATACTACATAGTGTATTATAAAGGTAACAACATAAAACAAATCTCCTAACACTCCAACACTTACAGAGCAGGTATTTTGTAGATAATATTAAAATTACACTGAATGTAAGATCTGCATCGAATTAAGAGACTAGGTAAACATCTCCTCATGGCAGGGTGAGATGACCACCGAGTTTATTTACTAATGCCAGTTTAGCCCTCTAATCACCCTGACCCCACATGTCACAGTCCACCAGACTTCTCACACTTAATTATTCTACTATCTGTTATTAGGAAGATGAAATTAACCTGAAGGGATGTGATAGTTAGTGGGGCATGACTTTGTTTAGATGCCAAAAGAGTTTTATAGACCAGCTAAGACAACCATAAAAACATCAACAATTTATTTCCAATTTATGCCAACATCAATACATCATATAATGACCACTTGCTCAACTCACCTGGAATTTCAGCTGGAGAAAAGGGAAATATAACATAGTTACGACATGTTTTTACAGCATGGAACTCTGAAATTGTAATATGTTTGGAAAAAACACTTATATTGAAGTCTTGGCAATGAAGTAACCATTATCCTAGTTTCAACTTTCGACTAGACAAACTTAGTTGGTACACTACTGTTGTCTATAACTCAATGCGGAGATGTAAAACCTGCTGTTCAGGACTAAAATAAATATAAGTGAAGAAATGCTAGCACCATAAAAACTAATTAAATGATAGTGTATTCACAACTCCTCCAGCTTTACACTAATTCTTCATATCAATGAATGTTACGATGTTATAAAATCTTTAAAATATCTTTATGCATTGGATGTATTTAGTAGAAAAATGGTATTTCTTAGCTACGGGTACAGGATGATTACCACAGTTTGCTAGAGGCATGATCTGATGAGAGCATCACTGCTCCCCACAGTCTAGTTGTGGTAACCACTTGAATATCTCTGGGGAGAAATTCCCTAACTTTGATGGTCTGTCTGGAAGTGGTAACGTGAAGGTATAAAGTGTCATGCTGTGAAAAATAGGGGCAGTAAATATCCAGCACCAAAGAGATGGTGGGCAGAGGGTGTTAGTTGAAGTGGTGATTTGAGACAAAGATGTGTGACAGCCCTTGGGTATGCAATGCATGGTTGCACAAGAACAGACTAGCAATTGTGGAGAAAAATTATGCATTAAACCATGTATAGTTAGGTTTTCCTATCTGTTTAGGTGTCCAGTACTGTAAAAAGCAATGCATTACAGTGTGTTAACACTTCGATTACAGTGTACAGACATTGTGTTAGAGGTTGCATTACAGTGTGCTAACAGTACACTAATGCTTATATTGCGGTATGTTAACACGGTATTAACACTTGAATTACAATGTCTTATTACTTGCATTACAGTGTGCTAACATAGAAATGTGGTTTGCAGGTTTCCATGTTAGAAATTATGTACATCATACAAAAAGTAAAGGTAACACATCAATGACTAATTAAGGTAATAACTAACACTAGCTTTTGTATACAATTAGACTACGGCAGGTGTAATGAGTAAAGGTGGTGACAAACATGTATATACACATTATACTGATATTATTATTATTAATATACGTATACATGATAGATGTATTTATTGTGCCTCTATAAACTAACAAGTTAGTAGGGAACTTACATTATGCTAGTCTACGCACTACTAATAAAAGTAACAAAGCTCGCTTATAACAAAATAATAATAATAATAATAATGTAGATTTCATTTGTATACAGACCAATACCATGTAAAACATGTTTGAAAAGCGCAGTACCATGTAAAAAACATGTTTAAAATGCGATTCACAGTGATGATTTCAACAAGATGAACAATTAGTGAGTTATGCGAAGAAACAACACCAAAATCATGTCAATAACAGCCAACTAAGACCATGACCCAGTGTAATAAGTTCTTCATCTGCTTGAAAGTACAGGAAGTAACTGTGGCTGTCACTTCAGTAGGTAGATTTCTCCCCCAAGATCTCCTATCTACAAAGATAAAGGGCAACACCTTTTATATAGACCAACTGGTTTATCTCCTAAGATCTACCACGATGGAGATTAAGACACCCGTAACAAAAACAAAGGTTATGAGTGGTGAAAAGTTGGCATCTCTCAACAGTAGCTAATGACTGAGATGAAGATCTGAGATGAAGATCTGAGCTGACGAGAACGAACATAATTAGAACTCGAGTGATTAATGCAGAATTATGATGCGAGATATATATATATATATATATATATAATATATGGATTATTATCATAAATGTAGAATTATGATGCGTTCACGATATACATGGATAATAAGATGGAGGGGAGGATGCAGGTGGTTTAGTTGCTAGGTTGTTGGCTTTGCATTCTGGAAGGCGCGTTCCATCCCTCCACTGAAGCAAGGCAATTGACTGCCCTAAGCAGTCTGACCTTATATAATATGGTAGACTGCATGGTAGCTCAGGAGCCAACTTCATCCCATTAAAAATTCAACAAAATTTCTTTCAAAATCTTTGATAGTCAGGTCCATGGCATCAAAGTTCATATATATATATATATATATAAGCGTATGTCAGTCAACAGTCGAAGTTCAAAGTTCCAGAGGCAGATTAGCAAGCCAATTGGCCATTGACGAATCCGGGCATCGGAGAGACGACAGGTCC